>VUQJ01016062.1:15177-29136 GCA_015108635.1 Andinoacara biseriatus | reverse complement strand
TTTTTTAAATTGTGGGGGGGGGGGGGTGGGGGGTGTGGGGGGGGGGGGGGGGGGGGGGGGGGGGGGGGGGGGCAGTTCTCTCGGGAATGTTTTTTCTGATATATGAGTTCAGGTCTGCTCACCATCACGTGTCGTATCGCTCTACAAATGAGAGAACATCCTGTCACCTGATTCTTAAACAGACGCCTGATCTGCGAGCCATAGCCAAGGGGTCAGTAAAATTATTTGATAATTGCTCCCATCCCATTCCTTACATCATATAATTGTTCCCATCAATAGAAAAATTGTACTGTGTCCTTCCCAGATTATCTTTGGTCCAACAGAAACTGATGTTTTTGTAGCACATCTCTTCAATCTGCCAGGAAATCATTCACTTCTTGCAAGGCGCAATGCTCCGATCCTTCTATTGCATTCACTTTTAGCAACATTTAAGAAATCTGTTCCAACATTCCTTATGTAGAAGAACCCACTGTGATGTAATTTTTTTAGACTCACTTGGAAAATCCTACCTAGCACTTTACTCAGGTTAGCTTGCTTCCACTTGGTAACCTGGATATTTTACAAGAACTGGATCCCAGAATTTGTGTTCCTCACTCTGTAAGATGAAAACTGCTCGTTTGAACCACAAGTCAGCAAATTATTGCCCTGCATTAGCATATATGTAGCACTTTAATGAAAACAGTACAAACAGTATTTGTGTACTGTCTTTAAATTGAGTGTTTCTGTTTGTTTTAAAAACATGAAAAGTGTACAGAATAATTGCAGTAACAGCAAAACTACGTGTGTCGCTCCGTCTACTCTCTGCTTTCTTTCAGACAGCAGTTCAGAGGTCTAGCTGCCTCATTTCCCTTAACCCAGTGGAAAGAGTTGTGGTTAGTCAGGGGTTCCTATGTAGATAAAAAGGTACGATATGAAACATGACTGAGCTCAAGCGTTTGCCTTTTGAAGAAGAAGAAGAAAAAAAAAGCAATGCAATTAGAGAGTGAAAATAACGTCAAGAGCCTAAACTTACTTTAGCCGGTAAGATTTTTTTTTTTTTTTTAAAAAGAGTCGACGCTTGACGCTTGGCATCAAAACTAAATTGCATCTTAAGTTAGAGCAGAGCGCGAATTCAACATGGCTTCATTTGACTTGATCTACAGCTTCAGCTTAAAAGAAAAATCCCAGACTATCCTCAAGGTTTGTGCTCAGTCACATGAGAACACTTGAAGCTATAGAAACACATGACGCCAACAGTGCATCGACTGTTCCACTACACTATAATTCACTTTGTGTGTTTTTAGAAAGAAAAAAAAGAAGACCTTTTTGTCAAATACTCTACATTCATGAGTTTAACTCATTAGTGTATAAGGAGGGTTCAGTAAACATAAAGTGACCATGTGGAACATCACGAAACCTGCAGACAGAATCACAGTCTAGCCAACAACAGCCAACATTTAAGCCCAAGTTACGCGCCCATTACTTTTTGGATTAAATGCATTACAAACTTGATTTCACTTACCTGGTAAAACTCTGCCAGCCATGTTTCCTGTAGACGTTGTGGCTGGAGAGAGAAAATAAAAAGACAAGCAGTTAGCAACATAATTAATACTTTATGTCAAAATCCCAATAATATTAATATGTTCAAGTTGGTATATTTTCACTAGTTTGTGCACCAGATAAGAGCCATTCCATTTAGCATCTTCATAAAGCTTCATTAAGCTCCTAAAACCTTTGATCTTTTCATCATTTAAATAGAAAATACCACCAGTTGTAGATCCTATCAGCTGAGTTTTAATAAACTCAATGTGCTCTTTTGAGGATGTTCTCAAAGACTGCTTGTTACCAGAAACACTGCACTAACCACAAGAGACTATATCTGTAGTACAAAACCAGCAAGGTGAACAAGGACTCTTATAGAGAAATGACTGGAATGCAAATGTAAAATACCTACTTTTACTTCATTTTTTCACAGTGACAGATCCATTAAATTTATACTTTATATTTATATATTTATATCCAGGTTGTATCTATAGGTTATGAAATCCATAGTGCTTCTCAACCAAGAAAGAAACAGTTATTAAAATTCAATGATGTGAGCAAAAGTCTAGGAAGACTCTTTCTCCATATGGGTTACAGTGAAACAAACATGAGAACAAGTTAAACTTGCAGGTACTGTTGGATCAGTGTAAATAATTCTGCTATCATCTGATGTCTTACATATATAAACTAATACACGGGCATTTGAAGTTCCCCAACAACACACTGGCACATGTGTAAAAGCTGTAGTGCGCTGCCAGGACCCTGCTTTAAACCAATTACAATAACTTTCCCTCAGGGTCAAAAATCCTGAGAGATCATGGACAAACCTCTCGCCTTTCTTTCTTTTCCTCACCTCCGTTTACTCTCTCTGTCATTCTCGCTTTCTTACACTTTAAAAGGCTATTCCCAGACCTGGACTTCATTTGGTTTGTGCGGTGGAAACAGAAACAGGGCCCTGGGCAGTCTACCTTTTATGGAGAGATCTCCCTATGTCGATAACTAGGTCTGATGAACGGCTGTGTGTGTGTATGTGTGTGTGTTAGGGAGTCTGTCCTAACAAGACTAGTCTATAATAAGAATACACAAGGGATCTGCTGGCTCTGTTGGTATCTGTAACAAAGCCCTAATATATTACAGAAGTAGGTGATGTGAGCTTGGATGGCATGAGGGCACGGAGAGAGTTTTATATCTGAATGACTGAAGTCATGTGTACATGCTGTTACTGGGGGGAAACAATGCAGCGTCTCTTACCAAACACTAACCTTTTTAATGATAAACATCAAGGCACAGCAATATCACCTTCCAAAAATAGCAGCGCAATGACATTGTTTTGTTTTAGGTAATAGTTCAACAAAAAGGCTTCCGAAGACCTTCAGCTTAGCTTACCATTAAGACTAGCTAGCCTCTAATACAGTTTGTTTAATCTATATAGAAACAACTGTGTGAAAGAGTCAATTTGTGGGTTTATAGGTAAATATTTCCAGCCCAACAGTTTATCCGAGCCCATCCAGTACTTGATAAACAATATTTTCAGCTCACATGAGCAGCAACATCACTGTTGCCTGCTAAGTAGTTGTCACAGCATGTCACTGCCCAGAAAACCACAAATGAAATACCTCTGTACAAACAGGACTGCAGAGGTACTGACAGCACATAGCTTTCAGAGACATCATATGAGACAAAACACGTCACTCAACGACTCCTGATTAGAAATCGAAATGGAAACTTCTGCAAGAGCAAAGATGATGGTAGAAGACTAAACTGTGGATTTAACTCTTGATTCCACACAAAGTTTCCCAGGGACCACTGAGGTTAAATTTCATTCAGATACTGCTTCAAAATAACTGAATAAAGGGCTTGAAGATGGATGCCAAGTTGGTAGGTTTCAAGCTAAGCTAGACATGCTGTTTAAGTCTACACTTAACACAGCCATCATAACTTCACTGCAACTCATCTCAGTCAAGGCTTCAGTCACATGGCTTAGAGATCTGTCAGTGTCCCCCTGGCAACCTCTGATCGTTAGAGAAAAATTTGTGTTACCTGACCAGCTAGCTGTCGCTGGGTAAAACAAAGTCGCAAAGAGGGTGCTGGACTTACGATTGCTGTGGTCGCTGGCAGATTGCCAAGATTTGCCTTCAAAGTAAAAGGTACGCAACTCCAAGTGACTGGAGTAATCGGCTAACAACCAAAGAAATCAAGATTTTAGTGACCAATTTCATCTAGAGAGTCACAGCAACCTCCAGGGACTACTCATTTTCCCCAACCAGTCTCTAGGCCTGACGTGTGACTGAGTCCAAACTCCGAGAAACAAAACAAATAACACAACACAAGGAAGTAATTTATTTTTATTTATGATTTCTTAAATATTTAAACAAGAAATGACACACCTGCACTCTCCACACATATACCAGCAACATACTAACTGATTAATTACAGGGTCAAAAGCTTATCCCTCATGTGTTGACATTTCCAAGGGCACATAAATGTCTCAGAACCTACTAAGTGTGTTTATGTGCACCATCATCCCGGCCTCAGCCAGATCAGACAGAGCATAGGTCTATATAAGGACATGAGCAGTGGACCTTGTCATTAGTCACATGGATGGAGGAAGAGAAAAAGAGAGCGAGACAGAGACATGCACACAGAGGAACAGAAAGGTTCGAACGACAAAGTTGCCAGCTTACCATCCTAATAATGTTGTAAGGATTAAAACCTGTTTCTCAAGTTCAGATCTTAATGCCCTGAAGTGCAGGATCTCAGTGAGAGCATCATCCAGTAACACGACAGCTCTTGACAAATCATACTGATATTTTTGTCTCTTTCCATTGGTTGTTTCTCGCAGGACCACTGTTAGCTGCACTCAATGCAATTTCAAAGGTTTCCTGTGTTCGCACTCATATCACACAGACACTCGGTAACAAAGAGAGCGCAACGGCTGTGAATTTAATCTCTCAAAACAATCTTTCTGAGGACTTTGCAGGTATGGGGTCATAATGGTAGTAAGGCGGTAAAAACATACGGCTGCCTGTTTTACACACAAGTTTTAAAGTATCTTATTTGGGGAATATGTGTCCTAGATCAACCAGCAACAGCAGCTTGGTCATGGAGACTTCCATCCAGAGCTTTTCTAGAGCACTCTGATGTGCCGTGGAGATGTGAGATGGTTCTGGGGAACAGATGTCTGCCTTGCAAGGACAGCTCAGAGGAGGGCCAGTGGTTCCTCGGGGGCCTGAGCCCCGGAGAGAAAGTGGGCTAATAGCAAAAGGAAAGGGCGGACAAACGGAGTCTATATCTGTAGCCTCGGCACTTTGCCGCCCACCCTCTTCTTATCAGAAGTTAATTTGCAGTTAATTAGAACATGGGGCTATACAGGCAAAGAGGTAAAAATAAACCCACGCTGTCCCCAGCCTCTCCTCCATGTACACCTACTCATCCTCCACTGGCGCTTTCACTAGCTTAGTTCTCTCCACCTCCTCTGTGTTCTTTGCCCATGCCTCTGTTTTTTCAGTCGATGGCCTACTTTTCAGACAGCGTGGGGAACTAAGAGACTGCTTGGGTTTTAAGTGGAAATCGTCCAGGCCATAACAAAAGATAGAGCTTAAGTTTTACACTGTTGACAAATCTATCAGTAATATTAGCTTTTGTACATTAGACGGTAACAAAAGATCGAGTTAAATCTACTTCACTTTATCACTTGAGCTGCGTTTGCAGTAGAGTGGTACAGACAGAAAAGAACAGAAATGGGACTTTCAGTATGACCATGTATACCCTCATTTTCCTTCTCAGTTTGATATGAGAGTAAATTCTAAAACCTTAAGCCCCATCAGTTCTTCTTTAAAGTAGGACACCATTACAGTACATCCTTTGGGCACTGGCTCTAGGCTGAGTATCTTGTGACAAGATATTTGCAGATTGCAAATAACCAATCTTTGAATTGAACAAATACCATGCAAAGCACCCCAGCTGGCCATCCTGAGAGGAAATGTAGTGCTACCCTGAAATTTGAAAAGTGAAAAGTGGAATGACGAGACAAACCACTACAAACGATGAAATGCGTTCTTCGCACGCAGGTATTTACTTCTGTTTTGAATTTGATTGGAACTATGAATGGTCCAACTAAACAGGACTAGCCGTGACATTTATGAATCATTCAAAGCGATGCATCTTTTTAACTCGCACGTCAAGTGAAATAAGCCCACGTAAAAACTTCCTTCTCTCTTAAAGCGATGCTGAAAAGGGCTCTTCCTATCCTCTCACCCTAAATGGTTGAAGCAGACAGCTGACCTTCATGAATTTCCTAGTTCTGCTAGAGGTTTCTTCATGTTTTGTTTTGTTTTTTTTACAGTGTGAAGTGAATCAGTGCTATAGAAATGACACTGAGTTCAACTGAATAAAACAGGATATAGTAAATAAAAGATACATTGAGACTGCAAAATCAAGACAAAAGCAAACGTATAAGCACGACTAGACCCCACCAAGATGCTTTTTTAAATAAATAAAATGCTTGCATTTCTCTACCCGAGACTACAAACTGTATCCTTTTGCAGCAATAAAAGAGTAAAGTGTGGTGATCTCTACTCACAGGAAGTGGTTCATCAGAAGGGAGGCCAACTTTAGATTAAGCTGACAGCAATTACAATATGCTAGTAGCATGTAATAGATACAAATAATGCAGCCACACCTCTCTTGCTTTAGTATGTGTGTATCTGTTAAAAAAAAAAGGCAATGTGAAGCGCTGCTGTTGCAGGTCACAACCTTCAATCTTCCACAGTCTCAGGGGTCACAACCTGAAGCACACACACACACACACACACACACACACACACACACACACCGCTCTTTCCCCAGCGGCTCCTCGGCGATGCATTCTTTGGCTAGCATCACCCGAAAGCCTCCGTACAAAAGCAGGCTGTTTAAACTGCAACTATTAAGGAAATTACGTCAAAGCTGGTCCAGTTAGACCTCCTGTGGGGGTGATCTGCTGGGAACACATGGCCACCACATGAGTTTCCTCCTTTACAGTCCACTCCTTACACTCCCAAGTAATCCCTGTGGTGTTTTCTCTTGGTTTCATTTTCAGTCGCAGTGTTATTATTTTCATTAAGGCCTGCAGAATACGAACTTTGGCCATCCTCCTGTCTCAGCTGGCTGTTATCCTGCTTCATCCATCTCAACAGTTGCCATTCTACAACAGGCTCTCACTTTCCACGACCAGACTGCCATGGGGTAAGAAAACAACACTTTAAAAGAAAGAAAGAAAGAAAGAAAGAAAGAAAGAAAGAAAGAAAGAAACAGCTCCACGCTGCAGCTTGCAACCTCTGTAATTGAAAAGAAGAGAGTAAAGATGAGGAGTCTTAAAAAAGCAGTGGTTGCCTGGTTACACCTGGCACTAATACCAGACACATACAGGTCGACCAAAGGAGAAAAAGCTACATGAGAGGTACAACTTATAAACCACAGTGTGGCTCCTTACAGCTTTGTCTGTAACACACATACACAAAAACCGCTTGACTGTGCGTCAAAACCGATTCTCTTCATTTTGGATCAAGAATGACTCACTGATTGCGAGTGGTTGTCTGTCCAACCCAGAGGTCTAAATGATCATCAGTTTGACAGCCTAGTCGCCGGCAAAGACACTATCTGTGCCACATCAAATTAAAGACTGTCACATCTACAATCTTTATTAACTTTATGTCCAGCAGAAATAAGAACTGCATGCATAGCTTACTTCCCCAAATTTCTTCTGAATTTCATGCTTCTACCCTAACGCACACACAGTGTCACAACATTACAGCTTCCTTAATGCTCACTCCAGAGCGCTGACAAACCGCATCTCTGCTTCCTACCTTCAGAGCACTAAACAAATGGCACCATAAGTCATGTTATGGATGTGGTAAGGAAGGAAAAGATAAAAAAGTACACTGGCCTACATCTTTATTGTGTCAAGAACTAGAGTCAGTATATAAATGAAACTGTCATGAACCTCTACCATATGCATGTGTCGATGCAATAACATGTACTCACTCTTCTTAGCACTACTATCCAGTGGCTACTTGAGATCAAATTGAGCTTTACGTGCACTATGACCTAAACTAAGTTTAACACCTGTTGCCAGAACTATTATAAAACCTTAATACTACAATAAAGACAGAAGGGAAATAATCAAGCGTGGTTTTGTACAATCTAAAGAAAATTTAAAACATAATTTTCTGATCATATCAACAGTTAAGCCCGTTTGTTTCCTCCTCCTGCTTCAAGCTCAGAGTTGGAAATATGTAGGAATCCACCATGCAGGAAAGCTCGAGGCAGAGAGGCTACTGAACTGCAACAAGGGATGTGTAGGATCTGTGTTCTTGGAGTTTACCTCATACTACCTACTAAAACTCAGTGCATTCATTCTTTTTTTTTAAGATTTTGTTCTGTCTCTTGCAGACCTATAAATCACAAGAACTGCACCACTAAAATGCTGCTTGTACAGTGCGGATGCTCCACTGTAGCAAACAGATTCTATTATCAGAAGCACATTGAAGACACATTTGCCTGCTCTGGTTTCTTATGAACTTTTCACCATATTTTATAAAACAGCCTTTCATAAAATTGAGCCTTTCAAAAACGTCTTCAACCATCAGTGTCCAGTTTGAGTCAACAAACCATGAACAAGCCATTATAAGGACGAATGGATCCCTTTTTCTTTTTTTTTTAATAGATCATAACCATCTCATTTGCCATGCAAAATGAACGAATAAATCAGTCACAGATTTTCCTACCAGGGAGGCTTCAGCAAACAACCACAGCTCACAGAAACAAATGCTCTTCAAAGAGAATCAATTCACCGCTTTGATACCGCTCAGTGCTTAACTGAAGTAGAACATGTACAAGTTCCTAAGAATGGGATTTCATTTCCTTGTATCCAACGCAAATGGCCTAATTAATAACAACAGAAAGTTAAGATGTACATCAGTGGGCTAGAAGAGAGGCCTCTAACGTCAAAGCCTCGTTTGTTCCAACCCTTGTGGCGCAGCTCCTTGTGCACTGGCAGCTTGTATGTGAGTGTTGACAGGCTGCTTAAAAGGAGGTTATTGGCTTTCAGGGGAGCAGGCCGCTCACTAAAAATACCCAAGCTAGATGGAGGCCCTCGACTGATCGAGGGGATCTGAGGAAGCAGAGCAGCTGGAGAATCAGCAGGGGAATCTGCCTCGCATCCCTCAGCAGTCTGCAGGCGATGTCACACACCCGAACAACTCTCCTTCATGAGAGCTCTGTGGAGGCCCGATGATGCAGAGGCGTGTCCCCTCAGTATTTTATGTAACACCACATCAAAGAAACTCATTATGGAATTAATTAGAGCAAACCTACACTGAAATGTTAAATTAGACCAGGGCTGGCTCTTGAGAGATGTCTTCATCCTTTGAGAGGAGAAGGTATGGAAGTACGGTGCAGGTACAGAGGAAGGTAAATGTGTCAAACAAAATGCCTGTTAGATCCTCAACAGCGCTGCGTAACTCAATCATAAGCAGGATCTGAACGCTTCAATTTTTTTCAAATCACGCAGCTACTTCATTTTGCTTCATTATTGTTGTCAAACAAGCACAACAGCATGAAGGTTAAAGCATGAATTTAAACCATATTTACAGATAATTTGCTAAAGGCAAATCCACAATTCAGTGATGTCCCACAAACATAAGAATTTAGTCCACTGTCGTAAACATCTGGATGTATCAGTTCTCCAACTGACTGACTGCAATTTAAAAATTAAAGCAGAATAAGAGGGCACAAAAGAATATGACATTTGACAGAAATATTTCAGTTATTTGCATCATCTACGTCTTTTGCATCTGACGTATAACCGGGTACGGCGACTGGCAGCGTATATTCCTGAACTGACAGGGGCCAAAAAAACTACACATGGAAGATATTTACTGTAGTTCCACTCCAACGTATTGATCAGAAAAGCAGTAAGAGCTGGTATGAAAGTGCTTCTGCGTTGTTATCCTGACACACGTGGCCATTTTGTTTGAGACAGCTGGCACTGCCATTGTGAAATCAGTTACGTTTCATAGGCAAATGTTTGCAGTGGTTAGTCCTATATAAATGCTTAAGCTTACAATATAACACTAACTGTATACCTCATAGTAACGTTCATAGGCTACTAGGCAACCACATTTCACTGTGTGTCCTGTCAACAAAATATGATGGTAACATTTTAAATAAGGGGTCTGCCACCACCATGTCAGTGATTTAATAAAGGAGTTTATGTTTAAGTACATGGAATTGTTTTTTTAATGCTTTTTTTGTTTGTTTTTGGGGGGTTATCAAAATGGTATCAATTCGGGAATTGAGAATCGTGAAATTCTTACTGGTATTTGTACCAACTTCTACATTTCTGGAATTGTGACATTCCTAATGAAGAAGGATATTTCTGTTTTTTGAAAAGCAATGCCTGTCTTGACCCTTGAAACTTTTTTTTTTTAAACTATTTTGTGCGGAAAGTCAGCGACCATAAAAAAAATCATGCGTCTGGTGATTCCACATGTGAAGTTTTTATGCCCCATTCACCTTTAAAATTACATTTAGATAATGCTTCAAAAATAACTAAAAGCAGCCTTGCAAGAGCTGCCAAGTGGCCTTTCCCTTTGCTCTCCTAAAATCTATAAACTGATTCAAATGATTTATTAGAGACAGAAAAGTCTGTGCGAGAGCTCTATTTTCATCTTTTTGAAAGTTTTGTCCAATGATAGATAGATAGATAGATAGATAGATAGATAGATAGATAGATAGATAGATAGATAGATAGATAGATAGATACCTTCCTTTTGAAGAACTTCAGGGCTACCTCGACTCTAAACAGAAAAAATCCAATATTATTTTGTATGAGTGGAACAAAAGATGAGATAATGAGCTGTAAGAGGGCTGCTAGTGACTTCTGTGACCTTTGTTAGGGACATGTAAACTACTATTAGAGTATTGATGCAAATGTACACACATCCACCCATTTTACAGTGAATCAACACTGCAATCAGCTGGGATTTGTGTAGATCAAGTGTCATCAGAAAGCAGGAAATTACAGCACTCAGCCACAGCCACAGCTGTGTGGTTGGAAAGCCTTTTCCCCACTGCCTGAGAGTGCAGCACACGATAACAATAGAGTTCAACAGCGCACGCGCGTGCACACACACACACACCTAGACAGATGGATACAGTCTGTTCAGGGTGACAGCACACTCAGATGTAGCTGTGTAAAATCTATGCACACAGTACAGACCACACCTTGGGCCTTATGCCGTATAAGCCACATGAGCTATTTCTTTTTAAAAATTATTGAGTCCTGTGTGGAAAATCAGGCTGAAATTCACACTGAAAGCAGATTAACAAAAAGAAAAAAAAAACAAGGACATTGTAATTGTTCTGAGAAAGTCTTTTTGCTGTAAAACTCTGAAGAGGTGCCGCATTGAGCAGCAATCAATGCTATCATCTGAATACAGTGAGCTCTCCCACTCACACCTCTGCCATGTGTTACTCAACCCATACAGCAAATTCCTTGTAACAATATGATGTACGCAGCTACTGTAATCACAAACAGGAACCTTGACTGCATGGCAATTTCCAGCAAAGACACAAACGAAAGAAGCGTGTGACTCAGAATTTAGGTGTGTCAGTTAGTGTCACACTAAACATCAAATTACAAGTTCATTGTTTGTGATTTAAATACCATTGATGGTTTAATGCTGACGCATACAAAGAATTACACAAGCTGTGTAATGTTTCTTTAACGTTTAAAGACAATCAGTCAAAGTAAACCAGTTATAAAGTAGTACATCTACAATAAAGTGGATGTTAGTGCATGTCCCATCCAGAAGTTCAAGATATTCCACATTCTCTCAGGAGTTTAACAGATAATACCAAAACTTCCTCTTCAAAGTCTTCCAAACCCATGATTTTAACTGTTTGGAAGTGATGACTTACATCTGCTGGTCAGTGAGAAATACTTGAGCCTGCCAATTATGCTTTTCTTTTCTTTTTTGTCATAAATATATAATTGGTGCATCTCCAATTAAACATTACAGCAGTTTTTTTTTTTTAAAAAAGGCGCATCAACACGTGTAGCTAAATTCTGTGATCAAAAAGTTCAAGACTCACATCACTCTGTACGATTTCAGTGATGACGGCTCTCCCTTAAATGGAAGCGCACCTCTGAGGTGCAGCCAATCAGAAGAAAGCTGGCTTAAGAGGAGGGTGGCCTTAACTGCTTAAAACTGCTTATTTCAGACACAGGGTGAACTAAGTGGCTACTCCAAGGTTAATGTAACAAATGATTATTTTAAACTTTAAATCATGCAAAGATACTCAAGTTGAGTAGCAGTAATATCTTCGGTGGCTTCACGGTTCCGTTTGCCCTGCACATAAAAGACCCCTGGTTCGAGACCAGGAGGAGACACAAACCCAGCCCCAGGGGGTCCAAGCTAATGTACTCCTAGAGCTCCTCTAAATGGCAGTGTGGAGTCAGGAAGGGCATCCGGTGTTAAATCTGTGCCAAATCAAATATGTGGTTCCATCTTCTGTGGCAACCCCTTGGGGAAATAAGCTGAACCTCCTTCTTCGATAACAATTTTACAGAAATGGTATTTACTTGTGCTTTTACACAGCCAAAGTAAGTGTATGTGCTCGAGCGCCTGGCTTGTTCAGCACACACAAAAACCCTACAATAATCAGCTTGTCAAGAAGCCACTTACAGTGACACTCCACACAGAATTTATCTATCACACACTCATCCACTAACTTGGAAAGGGGAGTGGAAACAGTTTGGAGTTTTCTCTTTAACTTGGCTGTGTGTTTAGATGGGCCATTTCACATTTCTCATTCAAATAATATATAGATATTCATATTGCAACATTATAGACACATTAAGCTGAGGGCAATTTTCAGCATAATGTCAAATCTGTTTCATTCACCATGTAACAATCCAGCACAACACTGTATATGACTGCGCTCTCATTAAATCCATCCTTCATGCCAGACAAAAGCAGTAACACTGTATAGCGTTCCTAATTGTTATTAGCAATACAAAATAATAATGTTAGGCCATTTCAGCTGAGTGCATAAGCTGCTATTTCTTTCCACAATGATCTTAACAACCCAGGGGAACCTATGAATCATCAAACGTGTTCCAGGAAAGCCTGCTTGTATGCGAGTGTTTGTTTATCAAAGACGTGTAGCAGAATAACAGGGAACTACTACGCACGATCACAGAGAGAAGAAGGGCGTGTCTGTTTTTTAGATGCTGCACTGTAATTTCAAGTCACAAATCAAGCAAAGATAAAGACTATGCACAGAGTGAAGGCCTGCTGCGTATCTCTGTGGCTCGCTCACTTTCAGCTGCCAGTGATTAGTGCTGAAAGCCAACGACTGATCCTTATACAGCATGCAACAGCATCTGATACGGGTCTCATAAAGAATAACCAACATCAATAATCATCATTCACTACATTTTCTGGACTTTAAATCCTTGACTGCTTTAATCTTGGCTGGTGTACCATATGTTTTGCTTTCTTTGGACCTAATAAAAAAATAAAAATGCAGTTAGCTATGAAGATAAGAGGCTTTTTATATCAGAGAAGGTGCAGTTAAGGATTAGCCCTGAGGTTCCATGCACATACTGAGAAACAAAGGTCAATACGCTAGCCTGAGACAAAGCCGAAATCAGTTCTTTACACAGGATATGCTTTTCCTTATTTTTCTGTCATATATGCTGCTCCAGTGGTGGATGATCATATTCAACATGGCCAAAGTTTCAAATAATGAGGTCAGGATGTGTACAGGTGTAAATCCCTGCAAGCCAAAAGCTCAAGCTTCAAACTGAACTCTCCATTTCAGACAGTTTTTTTTTTCCTTCTTTTAGCTCTGGATGATGTCATTAAGACTCCTTCACAAATAGTGCATACACAGTGTTTTCTTGCCTAATTTGGTCATCTTCTGAACACTACTGCTGCTGCTGATAATAATAATATTATTAGTCCTTGTTTAAAGGCATTACCTTATCTAATCCTGTCTTACCACTCACATCGTCTGTCGGTCTTAATTTCTTGGCACTATCTCACAGATGATGGAGAAGGTAGATGCTTTTCAATAAATGCTGCAAGATTAGGTGCTTTTTGTCTTCCATCCAAGTTCTTCTTTTTCTTGTGGCCTCTTAGCCATTTTTTTATTTTTCATGTCAATTTTGATGTCAGAACTTTCCCTTTTGTTTTTTTTTGGATTAAGTAAGCGTCTCAGGGGAAACTCGTTCACCACCTCCGTTACTCATTTATTTATGAATTAATAAACCCAAGACAGCACTTAAATCCCAAGACAGCACTTTGGAAGGTTTCCTCAGTCTGATTTTCTTCTGCTACTTTGCTCGAGCTGTGAAGGGCTCTATGGTACTCTCTTACAACAGCGTCA
>VUQJ01016056.1:14452-28074 GCA_015108635.1 Andinoacara biseriatus | reverse complement strand
CTTTTAAACCTTCTAAATATTAAAGGACATAATCACCCATTTGGTTAGTATAGTCCTAACGTGAGGCCTCACACTGTTTTTTGCTGTTCTTGGCAATAAGTTAAAGCTGGATCTGACTGAGAAACCATTGAACAATAAACTTGTCAGTCATAAAGTGGGCGTGTCCCAAAACTTCCCTCGCTTCATCCTCCTATTTGACTTTAATGGGGACCGTAATTGACACAATACGTTGTATTTACATACATTTGAAACAAGTGACTGAGGCTCGAAGCAGTTTTTAAAAGTGAACTCAAAGTAAGCCGTAAAAAAACCCAGCTGAACTGCCCCCTGCTGGCACCAGAAAGAAGCTTTAAAGACTTCTGCATGTCCATCTTTCATATACAGTCTATGCTTTAGGCTAGTTGTGTCTACTTGTTTTGAGGCCTGTGAAAGTGAAATTATCCCTTTAATGTTCAGAAGGATTGTACGTTTTGCAGATGTCAAATTTTTTTAATCAGAGCTCATTTGAACCATAAGTTTGGTGATGTTTATTATATTGTATTCCCTACAAATTAGAAAAAAAAAAAGTAGCAAAGACACGGGTACAGTATGATTTTAAAACATTTAATAACTCTTAACTTTCAGAAAAGTAAAGGCGTTTATTAAAAGTTAGGCTGTACATCACAAACAGGGAGTTTACATCAAGAGGAAACACAACACAGTACCAGCTCCTGTTCCCGTAGCACCGCCACATGTTAGCCACCTCGTCTTTACAGTGCTTTCGACCACTCAACCAAAGTGAACATACAAGCGGATCAAGCAGAAATGAGAGCGGCAGAGTCATTTATTACAAATAAAATAAAAAGATGACAAATTATGTATCAGAACACGTGAACCCAACGTCCTGCCCTACAGTACCGTGCTCCTCGTGCCATCTTGCTGCTTCATCCTTAAACCTTTGAACCACTTGCAAATGAACCATCAGCTACAAAAACACGCAAACCGTCCTCTGAAAACACAAAAAAAAACCCCACAAAACCTGAAATAGCACAGATAAAAAATCACTAAATGAGAAAGAGGCGAAAACTGCAGAAAAGACAACAGAAGACTTTTAGCAGATTTGTTGTGAAAAAGTGCATTCAAAAGGGCATCTTTGTTATATTCTGATAGAGTCTGGTAGCATCATCTGATACATGCTGATTAATTACACCGAGGCTTAACAGAACCAAAGCAGTGGTGTTAAAAACAATGTTAGAGTCCATACTGCTGCGTACTACAGGTTTTCAGCTCCTTTGCGAGGTACTCAAGCAGAAACGGGACGGCCCTCTGTCTCGATTTCACGTGTGAAAGTGTGTTTGGCTTGTTTGGTGTGTGAGCTGTGTTTCTAGGAAGCAGCGAGACCCGTGAAGCATCACTCATGTACAAAATGCAGCTGACACATAAGAAACAAACATCTGCCATGAACACACCTCAGACAGCAGACACTAGCACCATCAGACAGTGATTTTAACTAAAAGCATGACTGAACCTCTTACAAACAGATACATGATTCCATAGAAGTAGAATTAAAAATAAAACCGGCACAAACGACATAACCAGAAAAGTTTTTTTTTGTTTTTTTAAAAATTTTTTTATGCTAACGTTGTGTCTGTCTAAAGATACAGGAGGCTCATGTTAGTAGGTTAACATCTCTTGAGGTTGTGAGTCCGCCGCACACGTGTCTGCCTCTCCTCCTCCTTCTGGTCTCACCGGTGTTGGATCTGTGGTTCGGTCCTCGGAGGAGAGCTTAGAAGATGGTGCTCCAGCGTTTAGAGGGTGCACGGGACTTGCCTTCTCCCTGGAGAGAGGAAGAAATGGAGATGAGGAGGCTGAGGAAACATCTGTTTTCCAACCCCAGCTGAGAGCAATCTGGGGAGACTTTCAGTTAAAGTGCTGAAACTTCACAAAAGAGCTGATTGTCAACAAGTTTTGCATTTGTTGGAGATGATCGACACTCAAAATAAACCCTCGAGACCGCTGAGATAGATGGCACTGGGTGAATATTTGGGCTTGTAAATGTGAAAATGTGGCTCTTAAGCTCGTTAGTGTATTATTATGATAACAGGCTGCTTTAAAGCAGGATGATAAAACGTCCGGGTGAAGTGGTGAATGAGATCACATTAAGTATTACTCACTGATCTCTGGCGAGAGCATCACTGTTGCATTTGAGCAAACACAGACAGGAGACAGTGAAATCCAGCTTTACAGGCAGAAAGTGGGAATTGTGGGTAAAGCAAAGAGGCAAACGCTCTGCGAGCTCACCAGGTTGAAGAGTCTGGACAGCGTGCTTTGGTCTCTGCGTCTTCTGACCGGCGACTTTGTGCTCTCAGCACGCGGGGACGTGGCCTAGAACAAGACGCTCCATGAGCACAGGTGGAGAACTGGAACCGCCGCCTGAGTCCAGTATTTGCTGCCTTGCTACTGCACAACCTTTAAGCAATTCATTTTACATCGATGGCCTTTTTCCTCTTTATGACGTTAACGATATTTTGCCTCAGAGAATCAGAGATGCCAAACGACTTTAACAAAATGCCAAACACAAAATAATAGCTTAACATTTTGTTGCAAAGGGCGCATTGTGTTGCTGTTGCTGTACAAAAAACACATAACCACCAATAATATGACTGCTTATTAATCATCTCCATCCTCTTTAAATGCATTAAGGTCTCCTTGGTATTTGGCTTTCTGCTTTCATTGGGTTCGAATGTGCTTTGCTACAATCATCTCTGACATTAAAAGTGAATCCGTGTGCAAAATGACAAAGTGCAGGTATGTGGTTTCTCTGCAACAGCAAAGAAGGAAGTTGCTTTTGTTATTGTGAGAGAAAAATGTGAGTGCGACATGAAAGGAGGGAAATATGAGTTTGTGACTGGACCAGTTTCACCTAACAGCAAGATGAGTGACGAAGAGCAGATGAAGGCCTGTGAGGAAGGACACGGACACAACAGATAAACACGGCTGATCAAACGACACACAAAGAGGCGTCCACAGTTGCTGGACAGACACAAAGGAGGTGGCAGACCGAAGCAGAGGGATCGGTGAGTCATCTCTGGAAAAGTTGATGAGGGTGTTAAAGAGAACTGGAGGTGTGAAAGAGAAGAGGAAGGGGAGGAAGAGGTCCTGAGAAAAAATGTTTACCGGCTGTGGTTCAGAAATAGCTGAGCGATTTCAAAGTCATCCAGAGGCAGTGAGTCGCTCTGGATTGAAGCAAAGAAGGAAGGAAACTGAAGTGTAACGAATTTACCAATAAGCCAATAACTGTGTCAATAATTTTCAAACGATAAAGTTAATGAATGAAACTGATTTTCTGTGGCATTCATCCAGGTTGAGCTGCTGCACCTTTCAGACACCTTTCAGTGTAAATGCTGGTGAATCAGGATGTGAATGTGACCTGATTCGGGGACGAAAGCAGCGACGCACAAAGTTGGGAAGAGGCAGAATGAAAGTGAAGGTTAGGTAACAGGTGTGCTGCAGACAAAGGACGCGGCGCACAGGAGAGCTCGACAGACAGATTTAAATGGGATTCTTGGGAACGCTCGGAGAAAGAGTGACGTACCAAACCCAAGACGTCTCTCCACTGGACATGAAAAAGAAACAAATAATGACAGTAAGAATTTGATGCCACCTGCATTCGTTTCTGTGTGGAGCCGAAAAAAACAAACTCAGATTTTATTCAGTCCCTCTGTGATGATTTGGCTTTGAAAAATGTAACAGCGTGACAATAAAAAATCAGTGTGGGAGCCACCCACTCATATAAAACGTGCATGTGCATTATGAA
Organism: Andinoacara biseriatus; assembly: GCA_015108635.1. Classification (NCBI taxonomy): domain Eukaryota; kingdom Metazoa; phylum Chordata; class Actinopteri; order Cichliformes; family Cichlidae; genus Andinoacara; species Andinoacara biseriatus. The sequence continues at coordinate 24,278 of VUQJ01016056.1, read as the reverse complement.
GGATTATGTCACCCTTATACAGGAAGTTGCTTTGCAATTAATAATCCAGTAATAACATAAAAATCAGCATAAATAAGATGGCTTGCCCAACACGTCAAGTGCAGGTAGATCGCCCGGAAAGCCCAATGAAGTTGGGGAAAAAATGTTGATCGCACGGCATTAAAAGAAGTAGCAGATGGATGATAAACTATTTGGATTCAGTATGACCTAAAATGAATGACTGAGGGCATAAACTTAGCATTAAAGTGTGTACAGAGGTCAAAGCAGAAAGCTGTTTCTCACAGCTATCGCCATCCGGTGGCCTTTAGGTACTTCTGCTCAGGAAGCTGCGTCCATGTTTTACACAGCCTATGATTAAAGCGCACGTGTATAAAGGATAGCCAATCAGAAACTGTAAAATGGGTGCGGCCTCAAGGGAAAATCAGTTAAAACAGCTTCAAACTGAGGGGCTAGTCTAATGTCTGGGCCTCTGTGCTCTCTTGTCCTTTCTTCCCTTCACCTCCCCAACAAGTTGCAACATATCGTTGCCCCTCCCTCTACTGCAGCCCACTTCCTGTTAAAGGGGAGTTCTTTCTTCCCACCGTCGCCACATGCTTGCTCACTATCTGATTGTTGGGCTTTTCTGTCTAATATTATAAGGTTTTACCAAACTGTAACTGACTGTTGTGAACCGGCACTACGTGAACAAAAGCGAATTGAAAACCGAACAGAATTATACGATAGTCAGCTTAACAGACATTTTAAATGATGAGTGCATTTCCTTCTCTTCATCCTGTGGTTAAACATCTGGACTGATCAACAAACAGATATGGTGGAAAAGGGGACTCACCCTGGATTTAGGACGAGGAGAGGAAACCTGAGGAACACCAAGCAACAACAACAACAACAGTGACTGATTGTACAGAGCAAGAAAACAAAACAACAACCTCTGATTTGAAATAAACAAAAAAACAAGTTGAGGAGCTGCTGATTGAAATGTCCCCGAAGTCTTTTTTTTTTTATTGGTATGCAAATGAAGGAATCACGCGGCTCTGTAATCACTGAGGTAGATGAGGAAAAACAATTTAACCAGCTGTTTTTGAAACACTGCCACGCTGCCGATGCCAAGAGTTAGAGCCAAAGAAAATGCTGACAATCTACCACTTACGCAGCTTAAATTGGAGGAAACTTGTTTATTCCACATTCTGAATTATGCAGTTTGTGGCAATTTCAGAGCAATTCATCAAACATATTTAAAACCTGAGCAAAGCTCTGGGTGTTAGCGTGATGCAGCAGCAAAAATGACCGCGATTGAAGGTATGTGAAAACATGCATGGTCTATGGAAATGACATGAGGGATGCGTGTGGAGAGAGCAGGACTCACAATGCTCCTGAAGAAATGCACAACAGCATTTTCATTGGTCCGACGACGAGAAGAGGACTGCTGGGGTGAGGCGGCCAGATGACCCCGGAAAGACCCCTGAGAAAGATCAGCAGAGGTCAAGTGACTGCATACGTTCACAAAATGAAGCGAGGCTATAACTCTGATATTTTAAGGCCCTAATGGTCATGAGGTCACACAATATCAGGGAGAAGACAGCAAGTACGTGATGAGAAACATGCAAAAATGATCAATTAAAGGCAAGAGCTCTTCATATTGTCTATTAGAAAACAGTTTTAAATACGATGAGAGCGGACATATCTCTGATGTGGACGCCCCCCCGTGTACAAGGGGAAGCCAATGAGAAGGAAGTTGCTGCCTCTCTATGACAACTAATGTTGGTTTTCTCAAATTTCACTTTATGTTTGATGAATGCAAAGAAACCCAAATAAACCCCAAACTGAGGGCTATGCAGGCATGCATCGCTTTGCTTTCTGCCGGCACAAGTGAGCCTGCAGCACAAGAAGGAAACACACAATAAAATCCATCAAACTTTCTGAGAGCCGTCGTCCTTGAATTTACTCAGAAAAACAGCCTCAGACATCAGATGAAAGCAATCTGAGAGCAGCTCCCGAAGCGCCCCTCCCATCTCAGACTGCTGAATTCTGTAATTTGAAAGGGGCTTTGTGCGAGGTTTTCTATCTGCAGCTCACGGTCAGACTGATATTACGGACTAAATTCACCTGCAAACATGTACCGACACATGCATCCACATTTATTCCCCTCGCAGGCTCTCAGTGGGAATGCATTAGTGTGTTTATCTTGCAAGACTAAAAAAAAGACAAATAAAGAAAAAAAAAAAAGAGAGAATGAGGAGGAACGGGTACCAGAGCAACCAAATGGATTTTTAAATTGTCTTTCTTTTTCAAAAAAAAAGCATCAGTGCACAGTACATGTAGTAATTTTCAGTATGAGCTGTTATGTAGCGCAGTACAGATGCAGCATCTGAGAAACAAGGACAACTTTAGTGCTTCACTGTACTGAACATGAAATAAGGGAATTTTGATTAACAGATTTTTGCACATTAATATGAAGGAAACAGAGTTTAACAAAAAAAACAACCCTTTTTAAATCTGCTTAAATTTTTAAATTCACAAACAGCAATAACTGACAGCATCGTCTGAAGGAGTCACACTTTGGCTTCAGTTTATCAATATTTTTTTAATCTCTGCAAACAGCACCCACTAAAAAAAAAGAGGCTAAACGTGAGTAATATTAATTACTTTAATTACTAACGAGCCACAATTTACCACAAATGATCTAATTACCTTAGCCAAAGTTTAACACTGGTACCTGAGGAAAAAAAGCTCACTGTCCCTTTAAATGTATCGATGCTCACCTTGCTCCTCTTCTTCTTGTCTCCTCCAAAGAATTTGCTAATCTGATCCATCAGGCCGGGGTTCTTCTTTTTCCTCCCCAGCCCGAAGGCGCTCTGCCCTGAGGTGCTCGCTGTAGCCATGCTAGCTGCTGCTGCTGCTGCTGCTGAGGTTCGGTGGCGGTGACCTCTCTGTTTACTCAGTAGTCCTCTTCCGACCTATTCCAAAGCTCACAGTGCCAACACCCGGCTCTTCTGCTCCTTCAGGGTGGTTCGCAGCCCATCTGACGCTCAGGGGCCGTCTTTGAAGGTGTCATCCCCTTGGCCCAAGGGCACCATGGGACATAATGAGGGTCAGGTTGGTGGTGGTGAGGTCCATAGCTCTGGCTCAGCTCCAGACATTCTTTGGAGCTTCAGTGGCTGTGTCAGTCACTGCCGCCCTCCGCATGGGCCCGGCCATTGTTCCTCTCCCCATCTGCCTCACCCCGGCCGCAGGGACAACAAGGGTTATCTCTGAGTCTGAACTCACACCCTGATGCAAAGCAGCCCGAAGCACTGTGAGCCCGTTGTTGAACTGGGCCCATATATCTTCTCCATGCATTGTGCTTGAACGGGATGTTCAGTCATCAGATTAAGAAGCCCAGAAGAAAAGGAAAGATTATGGTGTGAAAGATGCAAAAACTTGTGAACACGAGCCAAATATCTGTCTGCACAGTAATAAAATAAACTCCAGGTGACTTTGCACGTTTGCATTTTCTCTCTTTTAGTGTCTGTAAGCCAAAGCTTTCAAATCTGCCACACTGGAATGATCCATGGCTGTTCAGCAGTACAGCTTAAATTTCATTCGCTACAACTTAACATCACTGCAAGGAGTCCCGCATGTGTTGTTCGATGCAGAGCGGCTGCAGCGGTTGGCAGACAAAGCAGGATCTGTTGAACAGCGGGTTGTGTTAGAAAACACCCATGCAGCATCAGAATATTAATATTTTTGGAACAGACGTCTTTTTGTTTCGGCTCCTTCTTATTTCAAGTCGGACAGAAATGTTTGCAGAAAACTGCAGTTTAAATGAATCTGTGCTCATTTCACACGGGTGAAAATATTATAGTAGGAACGGTCTCCACATTTTAATACCAGCGTCTTAGTGTTTTGATACAATTTGCAAGATATTTTTAACTTCCAACCATTTTTAAAAAAAAATTATGCATCCAATTCAGGGTCACAGAGGGGCTGCAGCCTGCTGACAGTGGGCCAGAGGTGGGCTACACCCCATCAAAAATGCCAGTCCATCACAGGGCAGACAGATTCATTCACACATACTAATGACTCTAACATGCACGTCTAACTTAACACTGTGGGAGGAAGCTGCCATGCAAACTGCACAAAGAAAGGCCCCCACCCTGCCAGTGGATTCAAACCGAGAACCTTCTTACTCCGAGGCTGCCAACCACTGCACCACCACGCTGCCCGTTTTCAGACGCTGATGAACTAAACTAATACACATAAAATTCAACTTAGTGCAAACCGGTCAGAGGGACGAATGAGCTCAAAAAGACTTTGGAAATCACTCAGAAAAGTAACATCAGCTCAACAGAGCAGTTCTTCTGCAGCAGGAACACACAGTGTCACTGTGAAACTAAAGTTTAGTGGATTTATTTTGCACAGTTGTGATGGCATGTTTAGAAATACACGCCGAACGTCCTGCTTCACCTTCTGAGCCAAATATAAAGGAAATGTAAAACATTTGCAATTAGCCAGCGAGTAACTAGCCAAGCAATTCACACGCCGACCTCGGCTCACCATAGCTTTTAATGACGCGAGTGATTAAGGTGTTCAGGATACTTCACACATCCTTCACAGCAGCTAACTTTCTCGGCGAACTGTCTTGTGGCTTGAAAATGAAGAGATCCTGCTGGCTTTTCTTATTTTTTAGCACATCTTGTGTTCATAAATTGCAATTAATAAGATTTATATTTTATTCTTTTCTGCAGTATTCATTGACAGAACTCCAGATATTTGCTGCCGTCTGTTTTATGCTGCCTGCTGTGAACTGTCTGACTTGTTTACTTGTTGCCTTTAAGGGATCAATCAACACTGTGTGTCAAATGTGGAAATATATATATTTTTTAATCATTTTGAAACAAACAAGCTCTGAACAGGAACAGGAGCTGCTTCCTCTCCCATGCTGTGGTTTTGCTGAGCATCATTACAGGATGATGGGTCGTGTTTTTCTTTCCTGCTGCTGTCTCAGGATGAACGTCTGCAAAATTCAAAATATGATTTGATCTCGCACAATCATATCAAAATAACTTTTATTTTTAAATATTTATTTATCTTTTATATTGGTCATTTTCTTCCTTCCTTCCTTCCTTCCTTCGACTGACTTTTACCCCTTTTAACAGGAAGAGACCTCCACCGGGTTTAGGGAGCGGCAGCCATTGGTCCAAACAATTTTTGGGGGGGAAAGCAGGAAATGCAACCGAATTGATTGTTTATGAAAAGCTTTATTCTTCCTTAGCGGCCTCCTTGGTGGCAGCTTCTGGGGTCTTTCGGCTGCTAAAACTCAAATAAATGCACAAATTTCTGCCTCCCCGTGTCCTGTGTTTTGTGTTTAGCTTCACTTCCTGTTTTCCTGAGTGTTGTGTTTAGGTTCCCGTCTTATCGTGTCCACTTCCTGTTTTATTTTGTCATTTCCTCGTCCCGTGTGCTTTGTGTTTAGTTTTACTTCCCTCGTGTCGTCAGTCTCATTTTGTTCACCTGTGCCCCGTCTGCCCCGTCTGCCCCGGCTGTTTCTCTTTCCCCTCATTACCCAGTGTGTGTATTTAAGGTCTCAGTGTTCTTTAGTTCTTTGTTGTGTTGTATCATGTGAGTCTCCAGCACTAAACTTTATTTCATGTGTCCTGCATTTTGGTCCGACCCTGCCCACCCCACAGCCACATACGACACCCTGACCTTTAGGTCTCGACAGCCTGTAGACTTCTTGCGTCTGTGTTTAGTGTTTGACTTTTGGTTACTTGGCTTGTTTCAGTTTTTCTTCCTGCGTGTCTGAATATATTCACCTGGGCTATTTATGAGCTGCTATTCCCGGTTCCCCTCCTTTTTCTGAGCTCCAGCTTCCTCCCAGACGACATATATAATTCTCTCGTTTTCTGTGTTTCATCCTCTTTGTTCGCTCACCGGGATTCCTGAAACATTTTGCCCTTTTGTATTGTTTTTTTTCTTTTGTGGACTTTCTGATTTAGCCAGATAAAGGCTCATTATTTGCTTGCTTAAGCTTGCTTCCATGAGTCCTCTCTACACCACCTCAAGGCCTCTAGCAGAGCCTAAGAATAAAAATATGATGCTAGAATAGAGTCCAATAGAGTCTTTTTAGAGCACCAACTTTAAATTCAAGCCATGTACGTTCAGAAGAAACAAAAGTGGGGAAAAAAAAAACCATTTGCTGGTATTATTTTAGGGCTAATCTGGGCAGTTCAGTTGAGTCAGTGGGGAATGCTGTGTGGACCAAATGCCACGATAGACCTAAAATCTGCAAAATGGACTCTGGCTGAGACGAGGCACCCTGCCTCACCCTGATTTACCTCCATTAATCAGGGCAAAATGTGTCAAGTGTTGCTTGTTAGCGAATCCAAAATTACAAATTAGACTAAACAACGATGACCTTCATTAATATCACTTAGCTTACATGCAGGTTTTCCTCCTTGTAGAGATTAATGAAACGTTTTTAAATCTTTTAGCAGCTCATTCGCTGAAATCAGTGACTCAGAGGAAATCTAAAGTCTCGTAAAAGTGTAGAAATGTGAGGCCTTTATTTGAACTCATCCACTGAGGAATCCTGAATAAGTGGGTGAACGTGCCCTGATATCACACACGACTGTGGAGCCAACATGGCTGCCCAGTTTCCTGTATAGAGAGTCTAAAATGGGGATACGGGAGACGTGTTTCTCCCCCCTGTCCCTACACTGTGCTGTTTGTCCTGCAAGGCTGGAGTTCAGTGCAGAGGTAGGGTGCAGGAATGCAGAGAGTGGGCTCACCACACTGCTTGTGCCCTCGCGTCCAGAAGAGTCTTGGATTTGTTCCTGGGGACGGATGGCCGAGGACAGGGCGAGAGGGAAACAATAGCAACCATGGAAGAGAGCTGTGGGACACAAACATGGGAGATATCCTCGCACTCCGGCAGGAATGCCGATTTAGACCAAGACGCCCACTCAGAGCAAGCAGCTGAATATCTAACTGCTGCTGGAGAGAGGGAGAAAGAAAGACGGCCTCTGTCCCATCACATGTACTGAGAAAGAGCACATGAGAAAGTCTGGTCTGTTTTATAGTATTAACTGTTTTTATGACTTTTGCAACCTTGCAGCTGCAGGAATCAGCCTGGCAGGGTCCCAGAATTAGTTAGATGCTGTCACCATTTTAAAGACTTGAGGTTCAGTTGAATTAATATCAGTTAAAAATAAGCTTAAAGTGAGTTCCCCTCTGAAAAGGCTAATCATGCCACCCAAAGATAGCATTAAGCCCACTGCTTAGGCAAGATGAGGGCTGAAAAAAGACACATTTAAAATCAAATGTCATTTAGTGTCGAGAACAAAGGGACCAAAATCAAAAACAGGACCGCTGTCGGCTCCCAGCTCAACTAATAACTAATCGAACCGATAAAGCAACAGTGGAATAACACCGGTGCTGATGGAGGTGAGGGACAGTCATGACCATGCTGCACACTCGCTGGCTTTTCTCTGCAGCCTGTCAGCACGAGGAACACATGAGAGAGGACAGCAGGTTAATGAGGATAATAGACGGTGGATGTGCTGGTGCGCTGAGGCACATCACAAAAAAGCACGTTTATGTCTGGCCTTCGACTGGTTTGCTGTCAGAACAATCTAACATTTGCTCGAATGCAGGATAAACAGTTTCCCAACAATAAAGGCTGGCGTTCATTCTGTGAGGTAAATCCAACTGCAGAAGATGTTTACTGGGATCCTGACAGCATGCTGGTTAAAGGAACACGCTGTCAGAAAGCTCGTTAGCACCGTGTGCTTGTTTGCTGCCGGCCTATTTAGCGGCCAATGTGTTCAGCTGGTGGTGTCACAAGATGATTCATTTGATGCTCGTGGACCGAACTGGGAAATGAGGGTCAGTGAAACCATTTAATCAAAGTAATCACTAGTGGAAGCAGCAGTTTCTTTTTTCCTCTATAAATGTGTTCTCACCCCCAGAGCATCAAATACTGACATTCTTTAAGACGCTCCTGGGATTGCAGAAACAGACAGGCAGCATGTTGACACACTGGCTTTGGAGATCTTGGAAACTGAGAGATAACAGTCCTGTTTGTCTGTATTCGGAAGCATAAATGGGCAAAAAATGGGATCCACAGGAGAGTTCGAGGTGAAACCCACTGCTGACCAAAGAGAACTCAAAGGCTTGTTTCACATTTGCCAAAAACCCCCCAAACATGTTGCAGATACCCGAGACTTTTGGGAAAATATTCTGTGCACTGAGGAAAGAAAAGATTAACCTTTTGGAAGCATTTCATAAGAAGAACACCAGACCGTCAGACATGGTGGTGGTGTGAGGGTCTGGGGCTGCTTTGCTGCTTGCTGTAACTGATGGAACCATGAATTCTGCTCTTTAGGAGAGTGTCCGACCATCAGTTGGTGCCCTGAAGCTCCAGTGCTCTTGGGTTGTGCAGCAGGACAATGATGGCGGGGGCAGCTCCACCTCTGAATGGCTAAAAACCGAAATGAAGGTTTTGGAGCGGCCGAGTCTGAGCTCAGATCTGATTGAGATGCTTTGGCGTGACCTTAAACAGGCTGTTCATGCTGGAAAATCATTCAGTGTGGCTGAAATCAAACAATTCTGCAAAGCACAGCCGGCCAGAATTTATCCACAGTGATGTGAGAGACTCACTGCCAGTTATCACAAAGGCTCGATTGCAGTTCTTGCCCCATATTCAATCCCAACCTTGCTTTGGTCATGAGCCATCTACCCATGAAGTTTGGTAATTGAGGGCTGACTGGTTCTTGAGACAGTCAGCGGACACTTCGATAGATACCCACCCGCCGTGGGTGACCAAGAAATCAAGCAGGGTGTAAATATGTTTCACCGTATTTCAATGAGACCCTGAGAGATCCTCAATATTGGATTGGGAGTGACAGACTCGCCTCACTGTTGCTATAAACCGGTTTGTCACGGCACCATCAATCGGTCTCTTGGTGCGAGACGTGCCTTGTGTGCACGGCTGCCGGTATTAGACTTCTACGACAATCCTAGAAATTAGATGGATTTTGTTCACAGGCAATTTGTGTACCCGAAGAAGTCTTTGAAAATGCAAATTTGTCTCAAATTACTTTGTTTCATTTCTCTTTAATTGAGGGAAGACAACACGGGCGGCAGAAGAGGGAGATCTTTACTCCGTGTCAGGGAAATGAGGGTGACGAGCCTTTGTGCTGCTGTCACCCTGGATGACCTCCTCGTATCGGACGCCGTCCATGACACCACACCAGCTGATGTCACCATTCAGCGCTCAACCAAAAAAAAAAGAAAAAAAAAAAAAAGAAATCTTCCTTCTTTAATTGTGTCTCATTTTATGACGTGTTTGATAACGAATGAAGCTTTTTAAGTGAATCGTCACTCGGAGGAATAATGCGTTGCTGATTTTACCGAGGCGGCTCCTCGCCTTTCCGTCCTTGAACGTTTCCATTGTTTGAGCTAATTGGATCAGCTGTAAGATGCGCTGCAGTGCGTCCCTGCAGTGATCCTTTTGGCTGGTAAACAACTCGATGCAAATGTCTCGGTGGTTGAAAGCCAATGATTCCATCAACATTTGGCAGGAGCCGCAGCGCACGGCTCCAGCATAAAGCAATCATTTGTTTAGCGTCTCAACAATGTGCTGCTCTCTTGTTTCAAACCAAAGGCCGGAGGATGTTTTTGAGCGCGCACGAAGGGGATTTTTGCAAAGAGGAGAAAAAGAGGAGAAGTCAGAGTTGAAAATTTAACTGCTTATTTTTCTTTTAGTTGTTTTTTTTTTTTTGGGGGTTTTTTTTTTTTAAAAAAAAAGTTTGTTTTTTTTTTTTTTTTTTTGGCATTTTTTAAAAAT
>VUQJ01016056.1:2738-14432 GCA_015108635.1 Andinoacara biseriatus | reverse complement strand
AGGCACTTTAAGAAGTAATATGTAATTTTGGTGATGCCATTTTCCCTTTTCATACTTGTAATGCCAACTAAATGTGTTAAAAATGTGTTACCGTCCAATAAATCATCTCTCTTTCTTCTGCTTTAGCCCTGAAAAAGTGCCAACAAGTCCCACACAGAGATTAAGGTCATCCATTGTGCTTCATTGTTATTGGACCCACTGATGTGATAAAAACATCTCCTGCGCTGGGTAAAATGGCCTGTTATGCACCTGATGCCCCCACAGAGAGCAGGTGCTGATCAGTAAATCTCCATCTTTGCGTTCAGTTATGAAAACAGTGACTTGCTCTCCGATGACACAAAATAAACTCTGGTATTTGTGCATATGTAACTGATGTGTCTGTAGGAGTGTGACAGAAAGATGCTGGGAGGCAACAGAGGTCCCTGAAAACAACAAGACATTTCACAGGAGTCTGTTTGTGTAATACTGCACATTTCCCAGTTGTGTATTTCTGGCATAATCAGCAGAATTGATCAATCCATCACTGCTCTGCTTTTGCTCCATTCAACACATTCATGAGATTGGCAGGGTCTGAAGCAAGTGCAGCCTTGTTGTAATAATAATAATAATAATACAGCGCTGGCAATATTTTCAACTTTCATGCCAAAAAAGATTTCACAGATTTCCCTCATTGTGCCTGCGATGTTTTTCCCCAGGTTCAAGTGGACCAGCTGCCTGCTGATTCCATTCATTTCAAAACAACACACATCTGCAGGATCCTGACATCTCGCACAATCTTATCATTTTAGTAAAAACACATTCAGGCGTCCGGTGAATACACTTGGTTTCTGTTTCCTACAGAAAAGAGATTTTGTCTCTAAGCCCATCCTGCTTCATTGCCTCCTTTAACAACAAAACTGAATTTCTTTTGATGTGTAGAGTTTGTCCCAGCATCCAAAATTGGTGGAAAGCTTGCAGTAGTCGAAACAAAAGTGCTTTCCTTGAGATTAATGTCACACAAAGCTGCACAACGAAAGCTCGACGGCAACCAGTCAAAATGCAGACTTCAGCATTACTGTACAACCACTGAATTCTAAAATCAACGCTTTGCTCGTTATTTGTTCGATCACGCCACAGAGGCTGCACACCAGCAGTGCTTTGAGCTAACGTTAGCATACTAGCATGCACGAGCTCAGTCTGTTAGCATGCTGAGAGTTTTTAATCAGCATTAGTTTTGCAGCTCGACTGCAGAATCTGAACTTCAGACACAATGAAAAACATCAAGCTTGTCGTTTTCTTTTCTTGTTGTTGAAAGAACTGTGTATGATGCATTAATTTACTGTAGCAGCTTGTTTCTCTCACAGCTGCAAATTTTTCATGTTTTTTTTTTTTATTTGAAGATATTTGAACTTGAACCAGTAACTTCAGGTGGCAAGTTCTTAAAACAGCTTTGACCTGTGTTTGCTTCAGCTGTGCAGCTCAGTGACGAGGAGCAGCGCTCCAGACAATAACTGTTTGCCTTTGCACTGAGGCAAACCTCTATTGCGCCCTCTGCTGATGGTGTGGGAGAACTGTAATAACTTCAAACCGTTTAGACAAACTTAAGTTTGTGCCTTCACCCCTGTGCACTCTGCTTTATCACCTGTGTCAGATGTAACACTCCTCACTGCTCTCTGTATAATTAGGTCTGATAAAGTGAACACAGCTGGTGATTCGGTTGTCCTCCCAGATCCGTCGCCCTGTGCAATCACCTCAGTCTGCCTTCAGCCTGCAGCATGTTGTAGGCCTTGGCCTGCACAGAGAAAAAGGAAAATGTCGCCAAGTATTCAGCTGGAACTTAATTGTACAGCTCACAGCACCACAAAAGAATATCTGCTCTGCAAATATTGTTTTTAATGTAAACCATCTTAACTCTGGGCTTATATAACATTCCTGCACAGAGACAAAGGAAAATGTGACAGCAGTGTGAGCTATAAGTAGACTAGAGTAGAAGCACAATCACACACACCCTCCTTCATTTAAGCCAACACAAGCACAGCTGTTGGCTCACAGCAGTGAAACACACACACACGCAAAACTGCTCACAAATCAGTTTCCCTGCGAACATGGAGGTGAGTAAATGTGCAGACACCAGCGTGCCCTGTTAAGTTTACACTTTTTTATCTTCACTGTACTTTTTTCTTTAATATCAGTTTAAAAATATCTTCTTACAGTCTCACTGAGTTTTTTGAGTAAAATGTTCGTGCAGCTGTTGAATTCTTCCAAAGCACAAAAACTTTGTGCCGGTGTAGACGGTTAGCTGCGGTATCTTGAAAATCTTTGAAAAAATAATTAATTTACCCAGAATTCATTGCACGGTAGCCCCGATTAAGTCATGTGACAGTCATAACATGGCATATTAGTTCCTAATTTAGGTCTCAGTCATGCAGGCCGACAGACCCAGAAACCGGTCAGTGACTCCCAGCAGCTTCGGGTCAGGAGGGAAAATTTGTTCCCAAACGGTTGACGAGCGGTTGCTGGAGGTATGAAATCAGTCACAAAGAGGACGCTGCACCGAAAACCTTCTCTGGTCCTCAGCAGACGGCTGCTGTCAGCTGTGGTTTTGCTGATTTATCTGCAAACACTTGCCAACTGCTGGCCGTGTGGGAGCAACCAACATATTTCAAAAGGCACAACTTTTACTCTGAAGATGAACGAGCTCCATGCCCGGTCTGCGCTGCATTCTTCACAGTTCCACCATTGCCTTAGCGAGCAGTTGGCAGGTGTTTGTAACAAGTTGGCATCTTCCATCTACGGTGATTTCATCTGGCGACAGCCAGCAACCTCCAGCAACCACTCGGCAACTGGTTGATTTTCCCCCAGCAACTGGCGGTTGTCGGGTTGTCGCCAAACGTTTTCCTGGCCTGTGTGACTGAGGCTCATCTTTTTCTGTGGCTGCCTCGATGTCACACCTACAAAAACAGCTCTTTCAGACTCTATGAGCCCTCTGCCCAGACCTCTGATCGGTTTATGAGCTCATTCAATCACTTCAATAAAATCAAGTCCATTTTGTAAACTATGATCATTCTAAATCGCAGAAAGGCCAAATGTTATCATATAATGCATTGGTTGGGTAAATATACTGTAACCAGTAAGGGGGGAAAAAACAATTGGAGAGTGAAAATTGAGATAAGCCTCCTGATATGACTGAATTGTTTTCTCTCAGCTCTTCATGTTGCTCGGCCACAGAAAACCTTAATGCTGAGATGCAAGCAGCTTCTGACAAAACTGCAGCGTTTGATGCACTGAGATAAGAACCGCTCACAAAGGTATTTATTTATTTATGTTTTTGCTTTAAATCACATCTCCTGATTCATTCAGCTACAGTTCAGCATCCAGTACCTGCTCATCCAGCAGTACATCACACACTTAGAATCACTTAAAAACAATGACCTCGAGCTTTGATTGAAAATTTTAAAACTCTACTATCTAATGTCCTTTTTATTACTTTCATAATTGTCTTTATGTGGGGTTTTTGTATTTGCACACATGCACAACAGCATGAAAGCAGAAGATAAAAACAAAACGGATGTGACAGGAGATAACGCGCACTTTGGTGTGTCCACGTCTGAGCACGGCGTGCGTTTAGGTTTCTGTGGAACAGGATGCTCGATTTAGTCATTCCAGGCAGCGCGTTAAAGGAGAAGGTGAGCCTTTTTCTCCCTCAGCAACATCAGCCTCACATTACTGAAAATTGACGTTGGTTTGAAGAGGAAGGCCAGCAGATTATCATCCTCTGCATCTTCAAGACTCACAAAGAGCCGTCATTATCTGAGAAAGAAAATGAGGGCAAAACAAAAGCCAGCAAACACTGCGGCCTTTGAAAAGTAAATCACCAAAATGACGATCTGAGGCTCCGGGCCAGTTAGTGGGGAAAGGAAGCCCGTTTCTAATTATTGGTGTAAATAGATGCGCTGTTGCTGTGGTCTCCTCTCGTGGCTCAGTGTCATGGAAACAGCAGGTCTGACTCCAGGCTGAGGTAAAGGGCTAACCACCTGAGAGGGCAGGCAACAGAAAGCAGCTTATCTCCTTGCGTCTCTAATAAGGTTGGTAAAGAAAATCCGAGCGATGGGAGGGGAGACGATGCAGGGACGGTGCTGTATGAGATCCTGGTTCAGCTGCGAGACGAAGCTGCAGCAGATACTGGAAGCAGGACTTCAAACATCACACCTTAATGATTCTGCCCTTTAAGAGTCCATTACTTCTGCACTGAAACAGGGACTTACACCGCTTTCTTGTGACTTCCTTCCTCTGCAAATGCAGAGCTCTTTGTCAAGTCATTTTATGTGCATCACACAAAGTCATAAATTAGTCCCAGAGGGCGTCACAGAGCCAGCAATTTCTCTAAGATTTGTCAAAAGAAAACAGAGTCATACATAAAAGCAGGTATCATACAGATAGAGTTAAATGTGGTTGTGTGGTTGGTGTTGGGTGGTGGTCGGAGGGGCCGACACTGCCCCAGGGCAGCTGTGGCTACATTAGTAGCTTTACCACCACCGAGTGTGATTGAGGTGCGAATGAATAGTGCACGAAACTGTAAAGCGCTTTGAGTACCTTCAAAAGCGCTACATAATTCGAAGGCATTATTATTATTATTGAAAGTAGTAGAAATACAGCAGGAATATACGGTAATTCAGGAAGCGACTGTATTTCAAATATCGTGGAGGATAGATGAGAAATGATAGTGGCTAAAACTGTGGAAAACTGTACGTGGGTCATATGTACAGTTTTCCACACATGTTTATCACAGAGAGACTCACGCTCACACCTACAGCCAGTTTCCAAACTCACCTTCAGTACTTCGCTCTCTCGTATCATTGCAGGGCGCCATCATTGAAACCGTGACCTCGTATAAATATTCAGGTATTGGGATTGATAAGCTGGACTCAGTTTATCATGGGGCATTAAGATTTATAACTGATTATAAGCCCCTATCACATGACTGTACCTTATATTCAAGGTTAACTGGTCCTCACTGACCTCACGCAGGACGGTTCATTGGCTCAATTTTATCTATAAATCTGTTTCTGGTTTAGTTGCTTCCTGTTTATCAAACTACATGCTGTGTAACCACAATAGTCACAATCTGCGTTCTCAGAACTGTTTTACCTTCGTTGTTCCATCTGTTCGTACTGAGCTTGGGAAAAAAAAAGCTTTCTCCTTTTCTGCTCCATCTTCTTGGAACACATTACAGAAGAACCTGCAACTCTCACAGCTGATTCCACCCAATGACTTTAAAATACGCCTAAAGAATTTTGTTGCATCCTCATCGGGACCTTGTTCTTGTTTTATACGACTGTGTAACCATTTGGTATTTTACTTACTATGTATTGTATTATTGTATTGTTGTTATTATGTTCCAGAAACAGGTCTCTCTTGCAAATGAGAGACTGAGTCTCAATGGGACTACCTGTATAAATAATGGCTGAATAAAATAAAATAAAATAAAAATAAATTTAGACTCATTACTGAACCCGAAAGCATCTCTGCACTGCGGGAGGAAGCCAGGAGCACCGGAGAGAAGCCCCACAACCTCGGCTGGCGGGTTCGGGCCAGGAACCCTCTTCCTGTGAGGTCACGGTGCTAACCACTGGGCCCCGGCGCTGCCCTAACAGAGCATGCAAAAGAGAGATTCTGAAAGCAAATTTTAAGGTAATCCACTGAACAGTTGGAGAGTTGGTCTGCAGAGTGATTCATCATCTGGGGAAATATGATTATTGCTATGAAATATGGCAGCTTGCTGTTGTATTGCTGTTGTATTGCGTGGCTTCACATTAGGACCTCTCCAACACACTTAATTTCTTATTTTATGTTTTCTTTTTTGAACCCGGGTTCATTCTTTTATGTTTTTTAACAGCACTTTGGCCAAAAAGCTGCTATATTTAAATATTTTATTAACAAACTTGCCCTGTTGATAGTTCAGAGTTACTCTCGTGCTTGGACAAAGAACCCTCTGAGGTCTCCGGCATTGTAGGTGGTGACCCAAACACCCAAACACCCTATTTCATTGAAGCTGAAAACTGTCTTTATGTGAATAATTCTTAATGTGTGTCAGTTAGAATGATCTTATTCTGCCAGACTGAGAAGAACTACTTAATATTTAATTCTCTTTACCTGTCTTTCTCCTGACTATGACACCCGTCCACCACTCGCTCCTCGGATGGCTGTTTTTTCAGTGGCCACCATCACTCATTCTAACAGAACCGCTGCTGTTTCCACCAGAAGCAAAGAGGAATCCAGCTATTGTTGAATGATCCTGGTGAAGCCCGCAGTGGGAACGTCACATCAGCGTATGTGCTGTTTGTTTGGAAAAATCTATTATTGTCATTTCCATCGTGTGGACAGTGAGGATCGTTTCTGGTGCATGTAGAGTGATTATTTTCTTCCCTTCATGATTGCCAAGACTGGGGCGAACAGTTTAATAAAAACACGCATTACAGATTCACGTACATATACATATTAAAAAAACACAAAGCACTTCCTGAAAAAGGCTTTACTCACACTCAACCACACAGCATCTTCACGAGGACAAAACATAAAGAGGCAAATGGCATTCATCAAACTCAGAGCTCCACAAAAAGGTCCTAAAATCAGGGTGAGGAGTGTGTGAGGAGCAGCTCCTTTCCTGTGATCAAGTTTTAAAATGTTTTAAAGGTTTCCTGGATTTATTTAGATCACACCAGCGTCTGATTACGGCTTCCTTCTGTGCTTCTGTGCAATTTTGTTTGTGCAGACACAAACTGTACAAAATTATAGACTGAAACAAGTACACACAGTTTAATTTAGATATTAGAGATCAGTTGAACTGATGAATGCAACAAAAGGCTGTATTTTACTTTTCCTTCGACATAAATCACATTGTCAAAACTCTGCGGGAATAATTCATGTATCAGTTGGAAATTCGCTGCTGTCCCGAGGCTCCAGTGTCACTTTCTTTTTCCCAGCAGAGGAAAAGGATAACATCGCGGTCGATGGAGGAAAGGAGTCACCATGGAAACTTGAGGCTGCTTCAGGACACGAGCGGAGAAACTAATTACAAAACATCTGCCAGAGTATAACAAAACCTCCCGATTTTAAATAAAAAGTGGCATAACTGCTGATAATGAACTGCTACTTTTCAGGGGGGGGAAAAAAAGTGAAAATCGCTCTTAAACATCTATTCATCTTCAAAACCGCCACAATCATCAGCATCAGCATCATTCCCATCAGCTCTGTAATAACCGTGCAGGAGTGAAGCTTCTGTGCTGAAGCGGCGTGATTACAAACACACGAACAATAACAGCTTCAATCCAGGACAATCGTCTGAGGACAAGAGGATGCCAAGATATGATCAGCCTCTGCTCTCAGGTTACATAGCGTGTGCATCATCTCTGTCGTCATATCCAGATGGTTATCCCTCTGAGCAGGTTTGGCCCGAGACTCACATGCTTGCATAATGATAATAAACTGCTTGCAGACCTGCTCGGAGCAGATCAATAGGAGAAGACGGGAGACCATTAATAATAAAAAAAAAAACTCTTCCTAGTTGAGTCTGTGCACTTTGGTGCAGAAAAAAAAAAGATTTCAGAAGGATCCATGAATAAACACGCTAATGATTTGTTGCACTTTCATGGATTTCAGAAGCGTTTTTTCAGTCTCAACATTTAGGTCTGCAGGGACTCTCAGGCTGCTTTGTCTTTGCTGCTTTCGCTGCAGCGATGATGAGTAGTTTGGATTTCAGTAAAACGCCTTTAGGATGGAGTCACAGGTGGAGTGAATATTGGTTCATCCAATCCTTTGGGGATTATCTGGTCTGTCGTTCAGGATCATTAGCAAATCAGATTTACGCTCTGAGCAAATCTATCAATTAAAAAAGCTCAGTGGCATTTTTTGAAAAATATTTAACTTTGTGCTTTCTCTGTGCCGCTGAGCTGCTTTAGATCAAATGAATCTGTGAAAAGAGTTCAAAAGTCTCTGAGCAGCATAATTAATTTTCTCTCTCTGGAAATATCAAAATCCATTTATTCTAGCTGGAAGTGAGGAGGAATAAACACTGATTTTTAACCCTTTTAGGGAGCGTCACTGTGCTGCAGTAAAAGTTTAACATAATCCTAAAATAATCAGGAGTAAAACAATATACATGTACACATGTATATTAAGTTTCATTTGTTTTGTTCATGTTGTTCATTTTATCCTTGTGTATGCGTGTGTCAGTTAGGGGATGATTAACAGTACATAACATAATGCGGTAAAATAATTTAACACTGTTGCATGTAAATATGGCCCATATTGTGTAATAAGTATCTAAGCAGTATAATTAAGAAGAAAATACTCACATAGACTAAATTTGCATGTATTGGATCAGTTTCCTCCCATCCCACATGTCCCAGCAGCACGTGCTGTTTGCTTTATGTGTTTTAGTGAAATGACGCTCAGCGCTGCAGGATCTTGAATTCTCACCTGGTTTCTTTGTAGACCTGCTTCACTGCGCACACGTCGCTGAGAAGTGAAAAGGTCTCAGTGCGCACAGCATGGTGACGTTTCTGGTGAGCGCAGGGGGGGGGGGGGGGGGGGGGCAGCCTGCAAATACATAAGCTCAGTCCGGTCTTTCTTCTGGAGGAAATCTATCCTCTGCCTGAGCCTCACAGAGGTTTTTCATCTTTCTATCAACATGTAAATTTTCTCCATTGGCTGAAAAAACATGGAGCTACAGGTGGAAAACCAAAGTCAGCCTTTCAACACCAACACCATGAGGCTGCCCGCTAAACTCATCCTGGGGATGGGCGTTGATAACTTCATTTCTCTTCTGATATTCGGACTCATTTTCATTCTTGGCGTGCTTGGGAACACGTTGGTCATAACCGTGCTGGCGCGCAGTAAACCGGGACAACCGAGGAGCACAACCAACATATTCATCCTCAACCTGAGCGTGGCTGACCTGTCCTACCTGCTCTTTTGCGTCCCTTTCCAGTCCACCATCTACATGCTGCCTACATGGGTGCTCGGAGCTTTCATTTGCAAGTTCATCCACTATTTCTTCACCGTGTCTATGCTGGTCAGTATTTTCACTCTGTCGGCGATGTCCGTGGACCGTTACGTGGCCATCGTCCACGCCAGGAAATCCTCCTCGATCCGGGTGGAGAGGCATGCCATGCTCGGAGTGGTGCTTATCTGGACCCTGTCTGTGGTCATGGCAGCTCCCGTTGCGCACTACCAGAGCATCGTGGAGAGGGAGAACAACAACACCTTCTGCTGGGAGGTCTGGCCGGATCACCAGAGGAAAGTCTACGTGATGTGCACCTTTGTGTTTGGATACCTTCTGCCCCTCACTTTGATATCTGTCTGCTATGCAAAGGTGGGTGCGCATAAGTCAGGGTGCGCCAGAATAACGGATAACAGACTTTCAGAGTATAGAAGAAATTAATGCGTTAACTTGTTATTCAGGAAAAAGCAGTGTAAGTGACCCTTTAAATATCAGTCCAGGTGTCTTTTTAAAAATAAAGAAAAGTGAAATTATTCGCTGAGAACATTCACGCAGTCATCATGTGCGTTTTGTGGTTTGCAGGTTTTAAACCATCTACACAAAAAGCTCAAGAATGTCTCCAAAAAATCTGAGCTCTCCAAGAAGAAGGTGCGTGTTTTCTTTCATTTCTCTCTGAATTAGGAGACTTGATTGAGCAGGTGCCGGCTGAGAGGTTGATGTGCTCATTAGGCAGCACTTAATATACCAGCATAAAAAAAGTATAGATGCTGTGAAGTGTTACATTATTGCATTTCTTGTCTCCATCACTGAGTTATCCACAAACACGTTGCTTCCGATTATTTATTCAACCCTGTTTCCAAAAAAGTTGGATAAAATGGAAATAAAACAACATGAAAAATATTGTTTTTCTACATGTATTCTGGAATGCTACAAAGACAACATATCAAATTATTATACCAGAAAGATGTTTCTGAGAAACACCGCTTTTATTTCTAATAGTTCTGTGACATCAGCAGATATTATAATTAAACAGTTCAGAGGCTCAAGAGATATCTCTGTATGCAGCGGGCAGAGCTAGGACCAGTACCTGTGATGTTCTGAGCTTTAGATGCAGCAAAATTGGACACAATTCTGTAAATTACTGCATCACAATGAAAACAAAAGATCCCTGATTTTAGACTGCAAGGAGACTCAAATTCGTGGGAGGGTTGCTGCAGGAAGAGACTCAAACATCTGGATGCAGCTGCTGTAATGACCTTTTGTGAATAACAGAGCTGCTGAAAAAAGCTTTACCATCTGATGCATTTAATGGCCTATTTTTATTGAGTAATTTATTTATTCGTGTTTGATTTTGGCAGTTTTGGTCCTCCATAGAAACCACTGCTCACTCCGGGTTGTGCACTTTTTAAAATGCAAACTGTAGACCTCTGCTGTGGTCTGAGGAGAAAACCCGCACACAGCTCAAAGACAGTGTTGCTGATGGTGTGAGGGCGCATCGGGCCACAAGGCATGGGTTATTGCACATCTGTGAAGGCACCATCATTGCTAAATGAGGCACAAAGGGGGGCCAACAGCTGGCATACCAACAGCTGTCTTGATGTTTTCTGCTGTTAGGATCAAATTTAAAATCAGCAGATATTTTTCAAAAGCAGGAGTACTTTTGATTTGCTTTCCTCGTAAATTCTCACATAAGCGTAGCATTTAAATAATTTGCAGATCATTTAATTCAGCTTTTATTTACATCTTACAGAATTTTTTGGCTTTCATGCTACATGTTACCCACGATTATCCCTCTTCCACAGACCGCTCAGACTGTCCTTGTGGTGGTTGTGGTCTTCTGCCTGTCCTGGCTGCCTCATCACATTGTCCACCTGTGGGTGGAGTTTGGCTCCTTTCCCCTGAACCAGGCCTCCTTCGTGTTCAGGATGGTGGCTCACTGCTTGGCCTACAGCAACTCGTCTGTGAATCCCATCATCTATGCCTTCCTGTCTGAGAACTTCAGGAACTCCTACAAGCAGGTTTTCTGGTGCCGGGCACCCAGCGAGTGTCCTCTGAACGACCACAGAGACCCCCGCAGCAGAATGGAGACAGCACCTTCCACTAATGCCAGCGTTTCTTACAAAGGTCACGACTCACAGATCGGTAAAATGCTTTGATGACACTGGCAGCGCATCCTCGGTATCCTGAGTGCAGCCTGGTGGATAATGGATTTTTGAGTCTGAAATTACTGATGTGAAAGCTGAGCAAAATCCAGAATTTAATCTATCGACTGACATTTGTTTCTGGAAAGACTTTAAAGAGCATGTTTGAATTGGGTTTTCATTTCTCAGCGTGGCACGTTTTCTTATTTCACATGTACACATGAAGTAATAATTTTAAATGTCGGGGAATATTAGCCAATTTCCTGCTCAAACAAGTTACGTGAAGAGGAATAAATCTGGGTAAGATATATATAGACTGTATATAAAAGATGGAGATGTTAAATGTCACCCATTAGTTTGTGAAGTCTCATTTTGAAGCCTTGTTGTAACTTTTGTGCAGGTGGAGTGTTAGGTTATCAGCAGATGCTAACAAGGTTGGTTAGCAAGTTGTATCCATTAACTTGACAGGTGATTTGCTGAGACCGGGATAATTGCTAATTAGCACTAATTAAACTTCACTCATCAAAACTGGAGAACAGGTTTCCCTGATAATTAAAAGCACAGTGAGCCCTG
>VUQJ01016049.1:15974-31087 GCA_015108635.1 Andinoacara biseriatus | reverse complement strand
CAGCCGCCGACCCCCCCCCCCCCCCCCCCCCATCCAAACAGCCCCATTAGGGGGTGACACTGGGGCCACAGTTATTAGCCATCTCCCTTTCCTTTCTATTGCTGTTTTTTTTAGTGTCCTAGACATGATGCCAAAGTCAGCTGAGTAATCCGCTAGGACACGATTCGGGCAGATTATGAA
Source organism: Andinoacara biseriatus (assembly GCA_015108635.1). Classification (NCBI taxonomy): domain Eukaryota; kingdom Metazoa; phylum Chordata; class Actinopteri; order Cichliformes; family Cichlidae; genus Andinoacara; species Andinoacara biseriatus. The sequence goes on along the minus strand of VUQJ01016049.1, from coordinate 30,907 downwards.
ACTGTACAGATTACTGCACCAACCTCAAAAACAGCAAGAGGAAAAACGACACAAAACAGACTTAAAATGCCATCAGGGATTCTTGAAATGTACCCACAACCAGGAGAGGAACGAAATGTAATCTCATGAAACAATAACTATAGGAAGCAAGGTGGGAGTTGATAATGGCTTGAATTGAAATAGTGTAATACAAGCAGAAAATCCTCCCTTTGACCTTGAAGCCTGGACTGAGATGAACTCAGAAGAGGTAAAGGGTGTTTGAAAAGCCCTACACTGGTACTCTGTGCGAACAATGCCCTTCCAGGAGGGAGTGTACGTGAGCCGAGGCACACAGACAGAAAGATAGAGCTAGGAGGGGGAGGGATAGAGGACGCCTGGACTCAAGGCTTTCAAGGAGGGGTGTATTTGACACATGAGGACTTAAGAGAAAGGGTAAAAAAGACAAAGAGTGTCAACACTTTCTTTCACCAGCAGATTTAATAAGGTAGATTCTGCCCACTAGCCAAAAGTCTCTTTTCTCCTGATCCTTTCTGCAGTCCGTAGCAGAACTGACCTAAAACTCAAAACTTACATCTTTTCAGTAAACACAAAAGCCCAAATTATTTAAATCATTTAGCACATTAATGTTTTGCTGGTTTTAATATGTTTCAAACCAAGAATTATTCAATTTGATATTTCTTCCAAACTTTGTAGTAAAGGTGACGGACCTCTAGCAGAAATACTATTTTTGCTTTGACCTAAAAAGCTGGTTCAAAGTCCACAAATTGCTTTAGTGATAGTCAGCTTTTCCCTGAGATTTCATTTGTAAATCTATTTGCCTTTAATTGAAATAGTGTAATACAAGCAGGAGTATTGTATTCTCCAAGACAGACAGGTAGGATGTGAAAGAAGAATAAAAGCATTTGTCAACATTTTAACAATCCTGTAAAATAAAATAAAATTCCCATTAAGTTAGTATATTACCTATAGATCGTGACACTGATACTCAATTAAAAAAAATAATTGCTGGAAAATCCGGTGATACTATTCACTAATTCAGATTAAAACATTTTTTGTAAAAGTTTGTGAAATCCTCAGTGTCTATCTTTAGACAGAAAGTCACTATTTAGAGTTTTCTTCTTCAATATACTCAAATTTGGAATAATATTTTAAGAAAAATAGTTATAAATGATGTATACATTTTTACTCCAGCCACCCATTTTTCTTCCACTTATCCAATTCAGGGTCATGGTGGGTGCAGGAGCCTATCCCAGCTGCCATAGGGTGAGCGTTACACCCTGGACAGGTCACCAGTCTATTGGAGGGCTAACACAGAGAGACAGACAACCATTCCCACTCGCATTCACACCTTTGGGCAATTTAGATTCAACAATTAACCTAACCCCACTAACTGCATATCTCTGGACTGTGGCAGGAAGCCAGAGTACCCACACAGACATGCAAACACCGAAAGGCCCCACCCAGATGGTGGATTCGAACCCAGGACCTTCTTGCTGTGAAGCAACAGTGTTTACCACTGCTGCCCCTTATTTTTTTTACTGTTTTGTGCAATATAAAAAACCTCTTCCTATTTTGCTCTAAAAACTGTAAATAAAACTGTTTTGCAGGGAAACCACTTTCTCAGTAATCAAAGATCTGACCTGACCAGGGACTACAGCAACATACCACTTTGTAAGGAGATTTAACCTTTACCAAGGCAACAAACAGAAGTGTGCAAATATTTTAGGCAATTCACATGTGACCAGGGAAAGATGTAAAGGACAGCTCAAACGGGAACGCAAAACAGTGGGGCTTAGACAGTCTAACTGCACTAAATCATTCGCTTTCCTTTCACGAAGAACGGTCCACTGTATCCTATAAAAAAGCACTGGAGCACTTTTCCATAGCATTTAGATCAAGTGTTCTCAAAGTTTTGTATGACTGTGACACTTTAGGGAGTCAACATTTGATTGCGGGCCAAACTGAGAAGAAAAATACACGCAGCAAACTCTGCTCAGAGGAATCTTTGTTTATGTTGGCATTAAAAAGCTGGTTTTCAAGCTTTATTAACCATCAATGTGCAGTGCTTTACACCAGCTTATATGGATGTTCATATTGAAAAGAAATGCTCCCTTGGTTTTGTTCTGTGCTGCTATATCACAGTATATCCTTGTTCAAGGGCCATATAAAACTGGCTGTACTTTGAGATCCCTGCCTTTAGCAAATTTGACCACCTCTTATCATGAATATTATTTTCTGTGCCATTTCACAAAGTTAGAAATCCAACTAAGCAAAAAAATAAATAAACATTCAAGCACAAACCTGGTCGCAACTTCATGAAGCCAGCCTGGGATCACGTGAGGACACGAATGAAACCGAGAACACAACCTGCTTTCTGAGAGTATTTAGGAGAATTATTGTTGTTTTAAAGGCAAAGGGTGCTATTTAATATAGGTTTTCTCTGTTTATCGCACTTTGTGAGAACAGATAAATACACAACACAAAATTGGTTAACGTCAATGAAAAGGAAAGCAAAAACATGCCGTTATCACTCAAACAAGACACACAAACAGCTGCTTGCTTGCACAGCTTACAGAGTAAGCTGATGTCTGGCTATTCCAAGAGAAACGTAGACATGTTAACAGTATAGGGACTTTCATTTAATTGCACACATGCAATTAAATAATTAAAAGTGTCATAAGATGATGGCAGTGTATTATACAAACTGCTCTGATATTTTACTTCCTACAATCTGAGACTGTATGGTCTTACAAAGCTAGCACAAACACACCTCTAATCAAGTTTTAAGTTCTTTAAAAACTCCATCTCTTTCTCTGTATCATCCTAACATCACTTAACTGTTAAAAAGTCCGGATCCAAACATCAGACTTGATTAAATATTTGAACTTTATCAGCTGAGAGGATAAGATGACCCAACAGTTCATCTACAGCACACTATGGCACAGAGATAAGTGGACGTGCATCAGTCCACGATCTAAGTGCACCATTAAGACAACAAACAATACCTACAGCCCCTTCTCTCTCTCTCTCTCTCACACACACACACACACACACACACACCACAAGATGTTTATGGCCCAATCTAACTGTAATATGCTGTTTGACGAGAAATGCATGTATATCCATGTTATCGGCCAATGCAATAAACTGCTACTGAGGTTCCAGTATCTGTGACGCTCACGCAAGTTCATATTAGTTTAATTTCATATTCTGACTGAGATATGGTGGGCAAAATGTAAGAATGCATTTATAGGAAAGACTAAAAGTTAAAAATGCTTTCAGTCATTACATTCTGATTATATTCTAATGTGTAAACTTTACAAGTTAATTAAGTACTGTTACATTTTAACAGGGATCATTCAACAGAATTCTGTGAAAAAAAAAAAATGTACTCACATAAGCCATCTACTCAAAAAAAAATCTTTAATTATATGAAATCAATATTTCCTTCTGACAACTTTATAAATATCATGTCAAAAAAATCATGATTATTACTGGAAATGTCTCCACCATGGCAATGAATTAAAAGAACTATTTGGTTAACCATTACCAGCCAATAACTACCATGTTGTCATAAAGGGACACATTTATTAGTTATAAAAAAAAAAAGACTCAGGTAATGTTGTGAAGTGGGAGTCTCAAACTCACATGATCAATGTGGCTGGCGCCATTGCATTACTTGGTCACCACAAATATAATGTAAAATGATATTCATCACACTATTAATAACACCTCCATTCACAAATAGACCCCACTAATCTGCACAATGCAAACACAAAGCCTAGATCATGACAAAAGTCAGGTAGTGATGCAGATACAAAACAAATATTGAAGTGAAGTCTGCCACGCTGGAGAAAATTGGAAAGCAGTTCTTTCTTTTTTTTTTCATATATCAGTATATTTTCAAGTGAGACACAGAATGAGACGTCACCATTTATGGTCATATGAAAAAGAAAGTTTTCATAGCGCTCTGTGCATTCCTCTGAAAAACTAAATACACTCTTACTGCTTCCACAGGAATTTAGAGCATAAGCAGAAGCCAGATGTTGCTAATCAAATGCATTTGATTAACTGGTCATCAATTAGCATGTTACATGTTAAAGTTAATGACAGCACAATTAGAAAAAAGACTGAACCACTATAGCTTGTTTGGAAGGGTTGCCAGGAGGAAGCCTTTTCTCTCTAAACCAAACATGACAGCACAGCTTCGGTTTGTAAAGCTGCATCTGAACAAACCACGAGACTTCTGCACCAATGTTCTTTGGACATATGAGACCAAAACGAAGATGTCTGGCCAATTATTCACAGCTACGTGTTTGGTGCAAACCAAGCAGAGCACAGCAGCACAAACACCTCATACCAACGATCAAGCATGGACATGAACTCCTTTGTGCACCAAAGTATTCTAAAGTCAAATAAGTTTGTTTTTTTTCCTCTTTTATAAAGCCATGCCACTTTTTGCATCTCTCTGCAAAATCTCTCCTCCCCAGCATGTCTGCACAGAAATTATTGAAGTGGCCAAAATGGGTGGTTAAAAAGTCCAAGTTAAAACTGTTTTTGATGTGTAATGGTTATTACTCCGTCATAACAAAATATACAACCTGACAACTGCAATGACTCCTGATAGCTTTTTATTTCTTTTTTTTTTACTTGTTGTAATTAAGTATGAAGATGAAATAGAAATAACATCAGAAAAAGCACACGGGAAACAACAGAGGATTATACTGCGAATAGGGATGTCATCCTGAATACTAGGAGAGCGAAATCTGGACAGTCCTGCTCTGTCCGCTTTTGTTCTGTGCATGGACAAACATGCCAACTTAGTCCCCATGTAGATATCTAAGATATGTAAGGAATCAAAAATTGTCTCAATAAAAATACAAAATTATGGGAAGCAATTTGCTGAGTTATTGACTTGTGCGAGCTTTAAAACAGAAACACTGGCGAGAGATCAAAAAGCAAGGCCGAAATAATTAGTACAGACTCATCAGATCTATCTAAAGTCCCAAGTCAGACAGTAAGCAGGATTACAACAATCCCAATTTTTTTTTTTGAAAGACGTCATGATGCATAGTCACACATTGAAGAAAGACCTTTGAATGTGTAACTGAGATTCAGCCCAAAGCGCATTAAATTTGTTAAGATGCATCGCAAAAATTGTGTTAGAAGCGTCTGCAGAAAACCAAATATGAAAAACAAAAGGGCCAACACGTTTCTCCACGTCTTTTAGAGCTATTCTTAAGTTTAAACATCCTTTAGAACAGAAAATGTGATGCTTTAATCTATAAATCCCTTCTCTGATAAGTTAGATAAACAAGCAAGAAAACACTCGTGCAATTTACAATCATCTGTAATGACAGAGGTCAACACTTTTAGCCATAAACGTTGAATGAGTTTTAAGTTTGGAGACCCATCACACAACTGCTTGAATGAATTGTGAGGACAGAAAGACATTTTTTTTAATATCTGAAGTCTCCCCTCATATTCACCACATGACAGAACTGGAAACTCTTGTGTGACATCTAATATTAAGGTTTTTGTTTTTTTTTTCAAAAGAACAAATAAGAAAGCCTCAAGCAAAGTTTTAAGAACTGTGACTGGTTGGGCAAAGATCAAATAATCAACATATTTAAATAGCTTATGGCAGTGAATTGCTCCACTTTTTTTTAAGCACTAAGCAGCATAATTATACAAACAAAACATCCTTTAACTGACTTGAGTGGATGAAATTAAACAGGTCACTTCTTTGGTGCTTAATCAACATTAACCAGTCCACTAAATACAGCAGAACAGCCTGCTAGAATGCTAATGACAGCAGACACGCTCATGAGCTGTATGTACTTACTATAAAACCATGAAACTGACTCACCGTGGTGCTGCAGCAAGTATCCTAGCATTTGATATTTTATGTGCAGTAGGTACAGGTTCCTTTACTGTATCCTTATCATATTACTTGCTTTCTCCTGATACTGCTGGTTTACCGGCCGGCTTCTGTCCTGTCAGAATGAAAGAGAGCAACGGTGAAGCAGGGTGGAGGTGGGGCTGAAGGGAGAATGAGGGGGAAAAGGAGGAGGGACATCCAGGCAAAAGGAGTGCTGGTTTGCCATGCTGTGCCTCTGTGATACAAAGGGCACAGCGTGGCCCTTTACCAGAAGGAAAGGACACAGGTTTATTAGTCAGCATGTGTTTGGGTTATTATGATAAAGCAGATCAGGACTTCCCTCTTCCTCATATACACAAGCATTTGCATCATTCAAATACCAAAGGGATCCAGGCTTTGTCCTCAACTGTATTATCCAAATTAGACTGAATCATATAGTTTTCAAAGCAACAAACAAAACAAATTCCAGTGCTTTTTATTAAAGTTCACGCCTCCAAAAAAAAAAAACTCTTACCAGTTTTGGCAATTTTTTTTTTCTTTTGTTTCAGGGTTTTTTTTCCCCCTCTACTTAGTCTAAAATAGCCGCACAGCTGCCACAGTCCTGATATCATAGGAATTAGCCAAATATGCAATGAGATCACACAAACTGGAACATGAAATTCCCTAACTGTGCTGATCTGTTGGTGCAGTATATCTTTATTAGCAAGCAACTTCTACATTAAACTATCTTGCTGACTGACCAAAGGAAAAAACAAACCCTGTAAAATGTGGGTTTTAGGTGGCGTTTAAACTAACAAAAACTGAAACAACACCATGATTTATGCTGAAGTTTCTAGGGAAAAAAGAAAAATCACAAAAGAACTACAAGTGTGTCCCATAAAGGCCCAAAACAAACACTGTAGTCCAACAAATTTGGGGCTAGAAGAAAAGTCAAAACTATAAGCAGAATAATAAAAAATAAAAAAATGAACTCAAAACCCCAAAACAGCTGTTTTTCTGCTGTGACTGAAGTCTAATAGCAGTATGCGCCATTTGTTACCATACATGCTATAATACATGCTAGTACTAGGGAGTACTGTGCTGGGGAACTATTATAAACAGTTTTCTGCAGCTCTTACTGTATGTCTCATCTTTATCCTCTATCCATATTAATTTTGGAATTTTTTGTTGTTTTTTATTCCATTTTTAAGAAATTTGTTGTTGAAAGTTTAAAAAGTTCAGAAAATGTGTTATTTTTGTTAAAGGAATAAATGAGTTAAAAAAAAAATCATTATAACTGACCCAAAACAATGGCATTGTGCTTTTTGCCATATTTGAGCAACTTTAGTTTAAAAGCTATAATTGAAAAAGTGACTAATAAGCAAATAATTTTGCCAAAATGAATCTCATAATCAAATTTACACAAGCCAAAAAAGTCAATTTTCTAGACAAGATCTGTACATTTTACTGGTTTATCATCAGTGCCTCTGCCTCTCTCACCCTGGTGAGTTTGTATCTCTTTGTATTGTCTATCTTCTGTCTTTTTGATGGGTGTTCTTGAACGCCATTTCTTTATATGTCTGACATATATGACAATAAATTGATTCTGATTCTGTAAACACTATATATGCTACCTTGTACCTTGGAGAGGTCAAGCTAGTGTTAGATGGTCCCATACCTGAATGTTTAACTACACTAATCTGCTTTTACGTATACAAACTTGAGTGACCTCCCATTCTTAATCCATAGGGTTTAATATGATGTGGGCCCACAATGTGCAGCTTCAACAGTTTCAAGTTCTTCTGGGAAGGTTTTCCACAAGGTTTAGGAGTGTGTTTATGGGAATTTTTGGCCATTCATCCAGAAGCGCATTTGTGAGGTTAGACACTAATGTTGGACGAGAAGGCCTGGCTCACAGTCTCCACTAATTCATCCCAAAGGTGTTCTGTCATGCTGAGGTCTGTGCAGGCCAGTCAAGTTCTTCCACACCAAACTCCCTGATCCATGTCTTTATTGTCCTTACTTTGTGCATTGAGTCATATTGGAACAGGACTCATCAAGACTCATCACACCAAAATGCACCATGGAGTGCCACAGGAGGTCATTCCTACCTGTGGCCATCAAACTCTATAACCCCTCCCTAAATAGGCGACACTGTGGTTCACCAGTGTAATTTATTTTTTGTGTACATATACAGTATGTTCCAGATTCATATTATTATCAGCCACTGCCTTCCTTGTTTATATTATTATTATTATTATGTGTATATATGTGTACATGTGTATATATTTCAAACTGATCTTTAGTTTTATATTTTTGTATTTTTTTAGTTTTCATTTATTTAAATTATTAGGATTTTATTTTTTCTATAAACGGATGCTGCTGTAACAACAGGAATTTCCCTCTGGGATCAATAATGCATTCTGATTGTGATTCTGATTCTGAAGGAGCCATCCCAAAACTGTTCCCTCAAAGAAAGCAGCATGAAATTTTCCAAAATGTCTCGGTATGCTGGAGCATTAACAGTTTCTCTGGAACCCATGGGGCCGAGCCCAACTTGTGAAAAACAACCCCACGCGATAAGCCCCCTCCACTAAACTTTACTCTTGGAACAGTACTTGTCTTACTGCCAGTCAGACTAGTACTGTTCTCCTGGCAACCACCAAATCCAGACTCGTTCATCAGATTACCAGATAAAGAAGTGCAATTTATCACTCCAGAGAACACGTTTCCACTGCTCTAGAGCCCAGTGGTGGCATGTTTTACAACACTGCATTAGACGTTTTGCAATGCGCTTGGTGATGTACGTCTTGGATGCAGTTGCTCGGCCATGGAAACCCATTCCATGAAGAGCTCTACACACTGTTCTTGAGCTAATGTGAAGGCCACATAAAGTTTGGAAGTCTGCAGCAACTAACTGTGCAGGACGTTGGCGACCTCTGCGCACTGTGTGCCTCAGCTCTCCGCTGATCCTGCTCTGTGATTTTACGTGCCCTACCACTTCGTGGCTGAGTTGCTGTCATTACCAATCACTTCCACTTTGTTATAATACCACTAACAGTTGACTGTGGAATATTTTAGGAAATTTCAGGAATGCTCTTGCTGCACAGGTGGCATCCCATCGCGGTACGACGCTGTAATTCAGCTGAGCCCCTGAGAGCGACCCATTCTTTCACAAATGCTTGTAGAAGCAGTCTGCATGCCGGGGTGCTTGGTTTTATACACCTGTGGCCATGGAAGCGATTGGAACACCTGAATTCAATGATTTGGATGGGTGAGTGAATACTTCTGGCAATATAGTGTATATAACCTGAGGTGTCCACAGCTCTGCTAGAGTCTTACGAAGTTCACAACATAAAGCAAACAAAACAAGTCAAATTTACCTGAACAACCAAAAGAAAAATAAACATGTATAAACATGTATAATATCAAACGTCCAAAATATTCTAATTAATAAACAACAAGCTATAAGATAGCTCCTACTCCTCCTTCAAATATATATTTTTGTTAATGTTTTCCTATTATATGTGAACAGTTGTATGAGGGTTGCATGAACCCTAAGAGACAGAAACACTGGTTAATTATTCTTTCCCCTTGGTTGTGTGACATGAAGGGTACTCCTGTGCTAGAACAGACCTAGACTTCATTTCAGTGTGGACTTGATTAAGCAGTGTTTTCTGCTCTGCCTTTGTACTGCCAGTGTTTAACATCTCAGTCAGCACACAGTGAATATAGGGCAGTTTGTACACAAAGGTGCCATTTATATCCCACCGGTTTGTGTGTGTACAGAGGGTGCACCTTCTGTGAGCCACTGCTGCCTGACTCAGTAGTAAAACTATCATGTACAGTCCTACAGAAGCCATTGTTTACGTCAAGACTACATCCTGAACAAGAGAAGGAAGGATGAAGGTGTGTTGAACTCATTCTACTGGAAGGAGCAAAAAAAAAACCCATTTAATTTAGTAACACAACTACTGGTTATGTTAATGAATTCAGAGGCTAACAGTTGACCAGTGATCCTTTCACTTGTAGTCATTATTATAGATAACATAAATTGTAAAATCTCGGAGAAGTCAAAGCAGAAGTCAGGGAGATCAACAGGTTTTGTTTCATTTTGTTGTTTTTAATAATACGGGGTTTCATTTAGGTTTGACAAAAGTGTCGCTGAAGTTATATTTTAAGTTGGGATATTATTCAGAGTGTTGAAAAGATGAAGATCGTAGCATTAACACCTCCACCCACCCCCCCAGAGGAGTCATCCCACCCTCCCGTAGCGTTACTGAAAACATACCCTCGCCGGCTTTGGACAGTCCAGAAACAAACACCAAAGCGACAGGTCAGCGACACAGGTGCATGTGAAATGTCAGGAACAGGGTAAAGAAAAGGAAATAAATTAAACTTACGTGTTTATTTCACGTGTATCTGTTCGAGGTCGCGGTCGGCGCTCAAGTTTCCTTCAGCAAACTTGAAGCTCAGCTGTTACGACCGGTCGTTCCATTTGGTCAGCTTGAGAGTGCGAGGCATCATGGGAGGTGTAGTTTTTCAATTAAAAAGGCGTTTTTCCCACTTTAAAAACACATAAATCTTACAAAGCTGTTATTGGTTTGTTTGTTTGTTTATGAGATTATCATCAAATGTACATACAATCCACAAGGCCAAATTTCATGACATTTGAAACAGTGGATGGGCAAAGGAAGGAACCACACGTTTTTGAGTAAAACCAGTTTCCATAAAACTGCAAAAACAATGGCTTTTTTGAAGGGTGAGAAATCAAGAAAACAATACCACAATCAGATCCCATAGTAGAAATAAATAAATAAAGGCTGTAGTATTCAAGTCGCAGAAATATCCAAACACTTTAATTTGCCCTTCGTGTCATCTTTGCATGTATCAAATGAGAGGATAGCTTGTGAAAATTGATTCTGTTGTAGCAACTGGCCACATGCAAAGTATTTCAAGCCAGAGAACTCATATCACTCCTTGTGGGTATTTTTGGCCGTCCTATCTGACACCGTCTGAACTTGCACAGGGTGTGACAGGCAGGTAACAAGCATTCAGTGCTAAATCACCTAGATTACGAACAGACGTGAAAGCAAAGAGATGACTAAGTGCTAATATGTAAATGCATTTTAGCTTTTATTTAATATATGCGATAAACACATTTGAGATGTTTTGATTTTTATATCTCCTGCATGCCCACTTCTATTAGTGACAGCAACCCTCTGCATGCCTGACATCTGACTTATAGTTATGTTTGTTATGAAAAGAACATCTGTAGAACATCTGTTATTTTTAGTGGCCTCTGTTACTTTATCTAGGTCTTCCCAAACTAGTAAGCACTCCCACATGTGACTGGAATAAATTCCGAGCTATTTTAACCCTGAAAGCAAACACGCAGCGGATCTGACCACGTGACAGATGTCTCAGCTCAGGCCTTGGTGACTGTCGGCAGATTGCGTGAGTCTCTGTCTACCTCTAGTGGTGACACATTGAATCTGCCAACAGATTTTCGTTGTGAGTTTCATTCAAAAATCAGTCATTCAATTATTACTTTTGCTCATATCTTTGTTTAAGGTAAAACAGATCTCAATTTTAGATACATTTATAGTTTAACTGGTAGATTTGTTATAACCAAATCTGTGTGGGTCTGCTCCAGAGCTCTGGAATTAAATTAGTAAACTGAGTTCACACATAACAAGGGACTAAGTGAACCATTTTGGGAGCTATTTTGTCAAAAATTTTGTTGTTGTTGTTGTTGGTGGGGTGTATGTTTTTATTACCACATTTGGTAAATCAAAAGCAACTTTTCTTTTTGTTCTTTTACAATTTTTTAACACTAAAATTGTATTTTTATATTCAAAGTCCTGGGGTACATTTCATGGTACCAATGGTCAGCTGTAGCTCTTCTGCACCTTTTACTCCATAATATTCTTAAGTGGACAGCCAACGCTCAATCTTCCATTAATAATTTAACACAGTCTCCTCTCCATCAATGCAGTGAGCCTGTGTTCTGCTCCAGGCCACTTCCTCTCCCAACGGACAATAGCTCCATTTCCTGCGGGGTGTGAAACAGGCAAGTATTGTGAAGCAGAGACATCATATCACTGTGTGGTGTGCTTGAAATGAAAGACAGACTTGGCAGTGTTGTCTGATTCATGGTCTTTTTACTGGGAGGTTACAGGGTAAGTCTGACAGACATCACTGCAGACGGTTCTCTGACCTGTGCGTACACTATTTTTAAAAAAAAAGGAAGCATATTTAGTATGACTGTCATTATATAGGGCATTTATATCAGCTGTATTATATTACAGCGACAGACACATGAGCTCACTGAGTGTAACCACACAGCCTCTTTAATGTTTCTACATGAATGTTTGTGCTTTATAAAAGAAAGGCATCAAAAACTGGAAGTTGCATCAGTGTTAAAACAAAAGTGTTTTGGTAGACACAGCATGAGCTGCAGACCCACATGAATCCCACTCTTTTAATTCCTGGCTAATTTTCAAAATAAAGAGCCTGCTGTGTTCAAAACAAAGGCACCATTCATGTCACTGCAGCCCCAGTGTCCACCATCCAGGGATATCTGAGAAAGCCAGAGTCAAAGGCTTGCAAAATAAAAGCTGAAGTCACAGTTGTGACAGTAAAATCCAGATTCAGACAGCGAGCTGAAGTCACTGTTCCAGTCACTGAACAATCTAATCCTCATCAAAGCCCTCAAGCAGCTCATGAAAACTCAAGAGTGTCAATTGGGCCTGAAGCTATTTTTAAAGAGAGGACTGTCAGCCCTCACATTCACTCCAACAAATATAATGGCCTATATAATCAGCAGTGGCCTGATCTCCCTTTGCTGCTGTCTCTTTCTTTGTTGGAGGCACAGATGATAACTGTCACAGTGGTCACATAAGGGAGAACCATGACGATACAGCCTGAGGCAGGACTGAGAACTCAGCCTGACCTCTATGAGTCTACCATCCAGCCCGAGTGTTGCATATCGGCAGCTGGAGGAGCTTCTGCTCACTGGCAGTCTGCCGTATTTATTTCCATATGTATTCAACAGAAATCTCATTTTCCAATTATTTACATTTTTATATGCTAGTACATGCCCGTGCTGCAGTATTGTTTGGCTTGCTTGTGCTGTTGGCCGTGAAATTAAAGTGGTACTGTGATTTTATGAGGCACTGGAGGTGCATAAAATTAAAAGAAAAAAAAAAAAGGTAATTTTAGCCCATTGCTAGGTGGTTGCTGGGCAACATAATGACATCATAAGAGATATCCCTTATCTCTTATAGATAGAACCTTGAGTAACCTAACATGAACCTGTGTGCCAAGTTCAGCTGCTCAACTCCTGATTGTGCAGAGGGAAATGGCAGCCCAAGGAACAAATACACAGACAATCAGACAGAGATGGATTTCTTGATAACTCGAGCAAAACAAACGCTTTAAAACTTAGCAGCAGTAGGCCAAAGGAAAAGGCTTTGGCTAGACAATTATCTGATATGACATTCAATTGGAAATGAGTCTTTGACAATTGTATTTGATTGTTGGTTGAAGTGATTTCTTAAGGTCAAAATGTCTAAATTCACTAAGTGGTTCAAATTCTTACTTTTTGCTAATAAGTTTTGGGCTGTTCTGATGAAAGGAATATTTTAATGTCTGTTCTATACCCATTAATTAGCTCTATATTTACATCATCCACTATTACTTTTTGTTATTTAGTAATTATACAGAGCTCAGCTAAGAATTATTTCTCCCATTTTATTTCATTTTCATATGCCTCTTTAAATATTTTTGTACATGTCTACTCTGTGAAGTGTGCACATTGTAATCTATCTTGTACACACAGATTCTTTTAAAAAATAAACACAGTTAACAATTAAATGTGACCTAGTTCATATTTTTTCTCTTCCTCTTCTCCTGGATGAACGTACATGATGTTCACGAGGGTGGAGAAGGTGCGTGGGTAAGTTGTCCAGTGTATATATAAAAATTTAAAAACAATAATAGTTAAAGGGTTTTGCAGTTGTCAAATTTGTTTTTCAGACTGGGTTATAGAAAAGGTTTTATTTAAGCACTGAAAAAAAACATTGAATATATTTTCGGTTTCTGATTTCAAAACCAGTTCGCACTGAAATAAAGACGTAGTCTTTTTTTTTCTTTTGCCTTTCAGCCAGTTCAGACATGCAGCTCAAAATAACCAAGAAAGCACCATTATGTCAAATGCGCATGACGCAGACACAAATAATCAACGTTATCAGCTTCTCTGTGAGTGAGTGAGTGAGTATCGCTTCCCGGCTGCTGTGACTCATTCTTTGGGCTGGTTTCGTGTTATAATCAAGGTGTGGTCGGACGTCATAAAGGTGAACAACATGGCTGTGAGCACTGGGCCTCACAGCAGTCAGTACAACAACTATAACGTATAATATACTTATACATGCTACGGTACTTAAACATACATAGTACTTTACACCTGCTGTATACTGTGCTTTACAAAATCTAAAGTTTTTTTTTTTTATATCCATGTCAGTCAGTGCCTTTTCAAATGAAAGAATTAAGTAAACTTTAACAATTCATGCACTGCAATAATGATACAATAAAGCCAGAAGTCAACTTTATGTGCTGTTTAACTTTACAGTGTTTTTTACAGCTTCTACCAATAAAGCGATGATTTCCCTCCCGTCGTGGAGAGCGTGGGTGGGGTCTGTGGAGGGAGGCGGGCTCCGGGTGAGGTGACGCTCCTTTTACTCGGTTTTTTGTTCAGAGGAGTGTCGGCCAGCTGCAGCGGGGGAGAGAGTGGAGAAAAGTGAGAAGAAATAAAAAGAGGAGTCCCGTACCGACAAAAGAAGTAATTTTAAAAAACACCGAACTGGAATAATCTAAAATACGTCGGTGTGTTAAGACAGGTAAGATTCACTAAATATACATTTTCCGTCAGTTTTTGCTGCTCTTAGTGTCTGACAACGTTTATTCTTTTCTCTCCGTATGTGTGTGTGTGTGTGTGTGTGTGTGGATCTGTCTGTCCAATCAGCTGGCAGGACGAAGCTAATGACGCTGAGGGTCCCCCTGCAGTCGCAGC
>VUQJ01016048.1:18094-28411 GCA_015108635.1 Andinoacara biseriatus | reverse complement strand
GCTTTTTTATGGCTGAGCTTGAATTTGTACAGTTTCCTAGCCTGAAGTTTACACACACACACACACACACACACGCACACAAACACACACACACACACACACACACACTTTAGTCTTGGATAGTGATTCATTTACAATGACAGAGCTGTTTTCAGCAATAGAGCCTGAGCATAAATATGCCATGCCGCACAGCTGGAAAATGTAGAAATTCATCAGGGTTAAAAAGTAGAGAGATTAACGTTTCACGAGTTTCCTCTAAGATATATACGGTTACGTAAACACAGACCCAGCCAGTCATCAGGCAGGGAGGGAGAGGGCCTTCGCCAAAGCAAGCACAAAGCCCTGGTTTCAGCAGGCCAAGGACAAGGAGGCTTTCCATATCAACACACATGGAAAACTAAATGTAGGGAAGCACCAGTGAGACAGGTTGTTTATCGATGTACTCTATTTCCATGAATACTTGCAATTCCAGCAAACAAGATTAGACGTTACTACTTAAAATGCAATATTTAATTTTTTAGCCCACGTTAAACAAACTGCCACCCTATGCCTTTTTTTTTGGTTTTTTAACAGTTTTAAAATAAAATTTAAAAAGAATCATGTGACTTCTTGCAAATTTTAACTTAGATTAAACATTAAAAGGATAAGATGTTCTTAGCTATATCAAAGTGACTGTTAGAGGTAAAGAATGTTAGAGAGAGCAGAAAGAAAGAAGAACAGGATCAAAGACCAAGAGGTAAACCATGTTAGCTGCATTCTGTGAAAACAAAACAAGCAGTAAGTCCATAAGGTGCATGCACACATATGCAATGATGTCCATGTATATATACAGTGAGATACTGGCCCATGCAGATATGCAGACGTACGGACAGACAGTGAGACAGATACACAAACACACACACACACACACACACACACACACACACACACACATGCACGCAGTCTAAAATGTAAATGTTTTTCTGGTGAGGTCAGGATCCAGGCTCTTGGCATTTTGGCTCTTCTGCCCTCCATCCTACATAGTTCCAACAGACGTCATGCTCCACCCAACACACACTCGCTCTCACTCACTCACACACACGCTCCCCAGAGAGAGACCAGAGGAAAATATTGCTGTGATGCTGGTTTAACCCACTCTCCAGACTCCAGACAGTGTTTTTCTACGGCTGGTTATGACTTTAGCTGCGGGAGGTGATGGGGCCTGCCACAAATATTTCTTGAGGGGAATGGTTCACAAAACAAAACATAAAAGCCCTCTTAATTTTTGAGTAGATGAATGGCAGGGAGTTGACACAATTCCTCAGCTGTCAGTTCTGAGGCAGACAGAGCTGGGCCTGACTAACTGTTGATACTGGTGCATTTAAAAGGTTTTATTGAAAGTCCGATCTCCTCCACAACTTGTGTTTTTCTTACTGGGTTGGATCCTTCAAATTTTATGATGTCTGGAGAGTAAAAACAACTGGATTGAGTGTGAGGAAGCCATGCAAAGCTTAGATTATATTTTCAGACAGAGCTAAAAATGTGACTTTTTTTTTTAAAGTAGAGAAGAAAGCATTGACGATGTACTGTAACACTAGATCTCCGATGACAAGTAGAAGTTGCTTTGCAAAACACATTCAAAGGCATTTTGAAGAATCACAATGACAAAAAGGAGGTAAAAAATTGTTTGCCAAGATTGGAAAATTATCACAGAGCTATCTTAATTTTCAATATAAACTATCAAACTAAAAAGAGGAATTATAGGAATACGCTTTGCATCATGCTGTATTTACCTTAGTGCAAATCATATCAGCTAATGGCTCAAATGCAAATAACCTCCTGATACAGCTACAATTCCCCCAGTATTAAAATAAAGCCAGAAAAAAAAAAAACACTACCACAAACACGTACGTTCTTCAGTGAACAATGTTCAACCGTGTGGTGGTTCGTGCCCTCGGCAAGTCAAGATAAGGCTATCAGCTTCCATCATCGCTAAACAAGATTGAGCAAAGTACATTAAGCAGAAAAATACAAACAAATTACAAAGGCTTGAGGCTTGACTCTTTATCTAATGTTTGTGGGGACTGCTAGCGTCACTTGGTGGGAAATGGGCCTCCATCTAATAGATCCCGTCCCACCACTTCCACACGGCCAGTGAACAATGCACAGTGCCATTATCTCAGAGTTAATGCTATCCTTCCTCATGTGCAAAACAAGTCTGCAATCTCAACCCCACTGCCACTGCGCCAACCAACATAAATACAAGCATCTCAGGACCAAAGGAAAAGATAACAATGGCTATCACACAAAGAGGCAACACAGAGACAACTGTTTGAAATCTGTCTGAAATCTACACTTGAACATGCTGTGCTACATCTTAAAGTTAGGAACTGCAAACTCTGCTGAAATGAAATAAAACAAAACTTTCACCACAGTGATTATCCTTGGGTCCTAGGCTGCTTGTGAACTACTTCCAGTAACACCATTTAGAGGTCTCTCAGCACCACAAACAAGCTACAACAAGCTTGCATTAGCTTTGTTATTGATCTGATCTCCTAAACCCTCACTGTGACCCCAGAGGTCATGATTTATGTATTAAGAAGCTTTTTAAAGAAATCCATTTTCCTGTTGAGCCCCCAATGTATGTCTAATGCGGCACCATGCCGGTAATCAGAGAAGGGCTGTGTGTTTGATTTTGGGCCCCCACCCCCCTTCATAGTTCACACTCCATCTGAACATCTTGTCTCACAACACCTCAGCTGCCTAATCAATACTACAAAGATCCAGAGATTCCTCCGCTGCCTACCAGCCAGCCTGCCCTCCTCTTTCTTTCTGCTCCGTTCTTTTTACTCTGTCTCGGTCCTTTTCCCTTCTTTCCTCACAGCAGGATACACCTCCATCAGGGAACTTGCAACAAGGCAGTGCCAGGCTTCTGAAGGGTCCGGATGAAAGTGCCACAACAGTACAATGGAGACAGAGAAGTAGAAGTGAGAAGGAAAGAGTGAGGGAGAGAGAGGAATGAAAAAGAATGTTTGGAATTGTGGACAGGCAGCTTCTGCGATCCCAGAGGGCTCCACTCTTGTCTGCTGATGTCGATAATGGCGCGGCAGTAGTTACCGAGAGGGGAATATGTATGTAATAACGGTCAGGAAAAACAGGGAATAGAGTGTGTGCAAGTTTAGGAGAAAGATTAGCTCACTTAAAAACAAGGTGTTTTAACACACACCAGGAAGGGAATGATTCATCTACAAAGGCCAAAGGTCTCACTGCGCCTCTGTAGGACTTTTTGCAGACGTCTCAAAAAATATATATATAAATATATACTGGCTCATAAAAAAACAAAACAAAACAAAACAAAACAAAAAAAAACGGGAAAGCTGGATCTCAACTGAACTGTCTAATAAAAATTAATTAATTAATTAAAAAAAAAAACATGTTTCTGAAAAGTCGAATGCATTAGAGGACAGGAAATTAGATTTGAAAGTAACATTTCCATCGTTCTCAAAGCTGGGTCTCAGTATGACAGAGATGTCACAGCGCTGCTAATTAGAGCTGGCAGAATAGAACATGTGCACAGATATCATCTATTGTTCCTCATCACTCTAATGAGCTTAAATGTCTTTGTCTTTATTCATCAGCTCAAAGGTTGCAGAGTTGCTGCAATGGAGTCATTTTCTTTTTATAAAGTATCTATTACCACATCAAGTGATTGAAGCTACAATTATGTCTTTCCAAAACTCAATGCTGTATAGGTTGTCCTATTTCTGAAAGATCTTTGTGCTGTAAAAATGGAATTAACTGCTCATAATTCATAACAGCTTCTTGTGTACAATAGTTTGCAGTTTAGGGCGACAGAGTGCACATGGATGAGTGCAGTGCGAGGACTACAGTGCTGAAAGAGAGGCAGAGGTGTGCACGGACGACAGCGATAGACCTGTTATCATCTAACACAGGCCTGTTTTGACCTGACCTTGAACACACACACACACACACACACACACACCCTGCTGGGTCACAGGGAATAAAGAGCCACTGTGTCAGGTCACAGAGCACAGAGAGAAGGATAAAGGAATTGAGGGATGTGATATGACTAATATGAGGGGTTTTGCAGGCCTTTGGGGGAACTGGCTTTACAGCCAGGGGTGACTGACACTGTTGATCTGTATCACACATGAGAGCGGATCACAGCAGAGTGGAGCAGAACAACCACACAATGAAGTATGGACACCCTACCTATGAAATCTAATTCCATAAATCCACAGAAAAAAGGGCACGTTTAAAGAAAGTTTGTATTTTAATTCTTAACAATAAAGACAAATGTTTTGCACTTACAGAGACTTCTCTTTTATGTAATATTTATAAGTTTTAAAGCATTGCTGAGAACAAAAAGCTGCAATCCTTTCAGTGAAAAATGCATTCTTAAGCTATAGATGCCTAAAAGTGCTCCACCAAAACTTATTTCTCCCCCTCAAAGAGCAGGTTCAAAGATCAGCACCTAGCAGGATGGGCTTGCATGCATGTTGATCAGGTTACACACTTCAAAGAAGTACTGCTATACACAGCCAGCAATGAGAGCAAAGGGGGCCAAGGATAGGGCCACATTGTCATTCCGCTATTATCACTACTGCCAGGGAATGGATAGCTCATTTTTTTCTATTACAATTGGGCTTTTTTTTCCCGCTCTGTCAACAATGGTTCTGAAGAATATGATCTCTTCCTTTGAATCTTTTCGAATGGCTCCAAACATTCTTGGAGGCCAGTGTGTATAGATTATATTTGGTTTGTCAGCAAATGGGAATGATCCATAGATGGCACTGTTGGCTCATGCTACGAGTCTCTTAAAAGCACTGCAAAGGAGGAGGAGGAAGTGAAGAGAATCCACTTAAAACTCATCAACTTTGGATCTGACGAAAAAAAAAAAATCTTTCATCTATGCTCAAGTGTCATTTGCCAAATATAATCTTGTAACTTCTAATTAATTCAAACTGTGAGAAAGAATCTTTCAAAATATAACACTTTCCAAACAGAACACATTTTTTTTCATGCTAAAACTGTTCTTTTCCAGCAATAGTGATTTAACAGCTCATTATCAAAAGCTGTTTTTTTCCCCTTTCTCTTACCCCCCCACCCCCTTATCATTTACTTCACTAATCAACAACACTGGAAACTTTATGGTCAAAGAAATATGCCTTATTTTTTCTGAAATAAAAAAGATAAAGAAACAAACCAAGGAATGTGTATTGAATTTGATGGGATGTAACCAAAATGACTTTCTAAGAGGATATTTGAGATGACATGAGAGAGTTTGGTAAGTTTTAAAATACACTGAGTTAAATAATTTACAATTTCAATACACTGCATAAGGTGGAACTTGTGTGGTACAAGTCAGTCTTTGAAAAGTCTACTTTAGAGAGCAGTAACTTGAAATTTGAGATAAAAAGGTTGTATTCTTATGATTGCCATAACTTTTTGCAAGAGAGGAAGCCTGTTGTTTATGGTCCAGGTCTGTTGATGACTGTGTGAGGGGTACACAAGGAGACAAGTGGTGGTCTGCTGGCCTGGAAGGGCCTCATGGGAGTCAAACTGCCCTGATCTATGGCCTGTCTGACTGCTGAGGTCAGACCAAAGAAACCCTGGAAATAGGAAATTAGCAGCCCTTTGCAATTAGAGCCCTGACCACAGGCAGAGTTGCCATATTGTATCACATACCACTGAGCTGTCCACTACTTGACTCACACAGAGCCAAAAACTGAACTGTGTGGATGTGGGTGTACTCATAAGACAACTCAAAAATCAAGAACTTCCTCATGTAGCTGCATGTGAAAAGATTTGAACTGACGACAGCAATGGAAGTCAGGTGAAGTGCTTAAAATGCCTCGAGGCAGGTGGACTGGCCCCTGCCACTGAGGCAGTGTGTGGACATGCACGGGCCTTGAAGCACTCAGATGAACATGTCTCCACCCATACCTACACAAAGATCCATGCAAACCCCCACCCTACCTCTGTCATATACACCACATCAAGCTGAATCTCATTTCAACAACAAACTCCCATCCAGCATCCCTTAAGAAGTGCTTAAATGTTGATGCTGCCAGCTAAAATAAGAGGTTGTGTGGGGCTGCAGAGGGGATAAAGTGTTACAAAGGATCAATCCCACACCGTGTTTGTGCTGACAGCAGGGAGAGCCTTTGCTCCTGTTGAGGCCCGTGTCCAGGTAGCATCCTCATGGCTGCAGGCAGTCAGGTAGGCAAGCAGTGCCGGCAGTGCGCTAAACACACATGCAGTTATCTCCAACCTGTCAGTCAGCCACCCTGTACCTAGTTGGACCACCAAGGCCTCATACATAATTTGCCATCAAATGAATATTTTCTCAGTGTCCTGTCAAAAGTGGTATTTGATGAAATATTAATTTGGTGATTAATTTTTGCATCTGATCTTCTGTCAAGCGAGATAAAAAAAAGAACGGAATTTTTCCTGTGAAGCCATTGTTCAAGGGCACCTCTCTCCAACTTTGTCCATAAAAAATTGATTAAGTGGTCCAACAGCCACACTATTTTTCCAAAGTGAGATAAAAAAGAAAACTTAGTCTAATTTCAAAGTTAAATTAAAACACGCTAAATAAGACAGGCTAAAAGTGGGTTTTTTAATGTCCCCAGCAGTTTGGCTGCACTTTACAATGAGCGCTAAGAACAGAATAGACAGTTTGGCTTCAACTTCTTTTGGGGAATTATGTAAGAGAGAAAGCAAAACCATCCAGTTTGTTATCAGCAAACAGCTGAAAAGCCTGCACTTATTATGGTATGGGGTGCTTTAGTATGTGTTTTTACACATTTATGAAGTCATCATTAATATTCAGTGACAGGTTTTGGAACAACATATGTTATCACCAGGATGAGGTCTCTCTCTCTTTTTTTTTTTTAGGAAAGAGCTCTCTAATTGCAGCAATACAATATCAAATCACACAATCAGCATGTATTATAACAATATGACTTCACAGTAAGAGTTTGGGTGCCTGCAGTGTTGACCTATCATCAACAGAAAACATCTGGTAGATTATGAAACACAAAAATACAACCCAAATTGTCAAGCAGCAGAAATACCACTTATCACCAGTAAGCATTTTACACAGTTACTTTAATGTCTTTGGACTTTGTGCTATACAGATAAGAAAATGAAACAAGATTTTTGGTCTCAGGCCTCTTGGCCAGAGGACATGAATTGAAAAACAGTTTTGAGGCTGCAACTCTTCTTACCAATGCACAACTAGATTTATAAACTCTTTTTGCACAGCCTACCTTCACAAGGTGCAGCAGCTGATAAAGGTCCTCCACCTCATCTCCCGCTGTCTCTCTGTAGTCTCTGCTTGTGTCCAGGCTGGAGCCCTGGATGGTGCGTCTGTACAGAGGTAAGTCCATGGCATCTGCATACAGCTCTATAGCCTGGTGGCCCACCGTCTGGTACATGTAGCTGTCCAGCTCATCTGATGCATGAAAGAAAAAGAGTTACAACCTGTGCCTGATGATGGCCTTAAACATGTGTCTCACAAAAGGCATCCACTGAAATGCACAGGAAGTGATGTTGCAATTTCCCGTGAAATAACTAACTTAATGAATATTATGTAAAAACTGATTTGGCAATCCATTTTTTTTAGCAATACAATATATTTTAAATGCATGATACCATATAAGAAAAAGTTCTCACATTAAAGAAATTTTTTTAATACAATTAAAATGATTTCTAATAAACTCCTGTCACTGTTAAAACTTCCACGACAAAAGCCTAAATAAACTTAATGGAAACGTGATTTCTTCATGTTTCATGTTTCACAAGTTTCATCATTTTTGCAGCGGTGACCTATGAACCCCAGTGCCTGAGAGGTCACAGGTCCAATTTCCAGATGGAGACAATAAATTTGGATTTGTGCAGTGAAACACACCTTCCTCATTAACACCACTTACATGCACTTCAAAAAGGCCCTTAAACACTAACTGTTTCAGTGGAGCTGCTCAACGGCCAATATAATCCTGAGCCACTGGGTCAGGCTTGTACCGAGCAACTTCCAGGTGCGAATAAGAAACTGCGAACATGTACTAGGGATGCATGAGACTTGTGCCTGAAAAGCAAAAACTAGAAACGGTCAAAACCCAGTTTCTAAGTGACTGATTTTTGACTCTTTCCTCTCCTTTGCTCTTTGTGCTGCTACCTATACATAAGTGCAGCACCTCACACATGCACATATGCAATGTCTTGCTTAAAAATTAGCAATTTAACAAATTCCAAGTGCCAAATTGTACTAAAGTACTTGCTCAGTGGGAATCGTTAGGTTTCTCTCCATACTTTACCCAACAATGTGAAACAGCCTGGGACAGTTGTGAAATAGCACTATAGCTTCCTAGTGTATGAATAAAACTGAACTGAACTGAACTGGGGGAAAAAGCACAATAAGCCAACCTACTTAACATAGGTAGGCCAAGATCTTAAAATATACCAGATAGAGAGAAATCCAAAGATTTCCTTTGGAAAAACACTAAGTGTCAGCATGGAGGAAAACTGCCTTTTAACTTGAAGAAACCTTCAGCAGAATCAGATTTATGGCAACTCTGAAACAAACAGAGCACCTGCTGAAGTATTTCAACCCCTAAAAACTGAGAATATCCTTCCAGAGTCCTATTTGGTGATGTTTGCAAAGGATTTTGCAAACATCTTCCACCTAATCTGCTGCCAGGATCAAAGTTTACAAAAGCACAGAAAATGTATATATATATTATAACATAGTTATATTACAGTTATATAGTGTGGGCTGTAAAGCGCAATGAATACTAACTGCAAAACACAGATGAGACACAGAGACACATCATTTTAAACTAGTTCACCATAAATTTAAGTCCTATTATTGTAAAGAATTTAAATATTCTTAACACTAAAGAGACTATTGCTGCTTTATTAGATAAACCTGTCTGCAATTAGACATGTTTTTAGTAATCAGTAATACTGACATACCTGTTGGCATTGGACAACATCATATGGGCATATAGTATAGTGTGAATGGGGCATTTCTGGAAACCTCTTCTAATATGCTGTGCTTAAACCTTTTTAATTAATTTAATCATTGCAAAAATACAGTTCAAAATTAAAGATATTAGATATTTAGTTTCTGCACAGTTATTAAGAACAGAAGTGCAGCTGGCTGGCCCATATAGCACAGCCAGCCCCTGCAGATTACAGGTAAACACCAGGAGCGCTTTTTGCTCACCTGTGTGAGCAGGGCGCAGGTTGGCCAGAGCTACGATCCGGTGCCCAGCAGCAACACACTGCATCATGTTGTAGCAGCTGTCTTTGCCTCCACTGGAACACAACATGATAAACAGACACAGAGGCAAACACACACATTAACATTGGTGCAAAGTTTGACAATGTGGGAATGTAGTGCATGAAGGAGGTCATTTTATAAACGGCAATATATTTATGTATATTATAAACCTTTTGCTCTAATGACCTCCTTCATGCACCAGAATTAATATTCAGGGATGGAAAAACAAGTTTGTGGATGTACCAGTGTGTGCTGGTGCGGCACCCTCACAGCACGTTAAAGCCACTGTATGGTACTCCCCCTTTATTAGTTTTTAAAAGCTTTTCAGGCTACAACTCTACACTTACTTGGCATATTCTTGCTTTGAATGCGCTAGATACAGCCATAGACATATATGTCTATGGCTACAGCAGCCATCTGCAAGCACAGAGCATCAGCGACACATCTACGTGATGGTTAAAGCGGCGAATCGCGATTACCTTATTAACGCAACCACTTTCATCCTGTTAGATTTCGTTTCAGAGTCTAAAGGCAACACAAGTACTGACTGTAACAGTGGACAATGTAATAATTGCGCTTAGCAACCGGCGTTCGTGCACAAAAACATGTGGAAGCTAGACTTCCGCGTTATCGAAAGACCCTCGTTATTTGACTAAGGTGCCCTCTAATATGCCCGATAGAAAACCCGTCCTACTCCTCTCGTTCTTTCTATCGCATTCAAATCTAAGTTTTGTTAACAACTGAAGCTTAGTAATTCAGATAAAAAAAAACATAGAATACAAGCTACACTATTATACTGAAACACACCAAGAAAAAGAAAATAATTTAAAATAAATAAATGTTAGTGAGATATGTAGTGGGTAGCACTGATGATAGTAGCAAGCCTGTTGTGAGCCTAATCCTGCTGGTCATCAATTTATACTTTGTATATTCTGTTAGAGCTTTAGATTCCCATCACAGTGCAAAGGCATGCAACTATTTTTTTGTGTTAGGCAGGGTCCGGGGTGTATTTAATTGCAAAATTGTGT
>VUQJ01016046.1:2926-14303 GCA_015108635.1 Andinoacara biseriatus | reverse complement strand
TCTCCGTGCCCCCCCCCCCCCTCCCGCTTTAGAATTCCTACAGCCCAGATAAAGGTCTCTGTGAGACAATGACACGAGCAAATTCAAGCAAGTCATGATTATTTATCCTACGCTACTTCACACACCAAAACCTATAGAAAACATAAACAAAAGCAGAGAGAAGGTGGAAGCCGTGAGGAGGCGCAGAAACAAAGCAGTAATATGTCTGGAGGTGGATAAGACAATGGGCGGAGTGATCCAGGGAGCGCCACTGCTACAGATGCGTCAGTTTGGGCGCTTCTTGGATTCTTCCCTGAGAGTAGTGCGGCGTTAGGTCTGTGTACGTCGGTGTCGGATCACACACTCCGTGATGCTGACTGTTACCCATTGTGATTGCTCCATTATACTCCATGTTTGCAGACGGTGGGTGAGTAAGGTGGGTCAGACCGAAAACAGAGGCCCCAGAACTGGGCATTGAGTCGATGTAACCTCCGCCGACATAAACAGGGCTGCCTTGCATGTGCGTCCCATAACTGCCATTTCCTTGAAGGGGATGCGCGTCATACTCGGGCGTGGCAGAGTCGTTCCCGGGATACCTCTTCTGGGAGGGCGGGCAGTTGTTGAGGGAGTTGTTTAAAGGAGGGGGGTATGACGTAGGCATACCGTATGCATTTTGATGAGGTTTATTGTAAGAATTCGGCGACTGGGATTCATATGGTACACTGTTTACGAGAGAATGCATAGAGTTGAGGTATCCGCCTCCCACACCGCCACCACCGGAAGCGGGGCCCACAGGACTGCGTGGGGACTGTCCACCGGGAGAAGGCATCATTCCGATGCCTTTCTGATCCTTCTTGTATTTCATCCTGCGGTTCTGGAACCAGATTTTGATCTGTCTCTCTGTGAGGTTGAGCAGGTTAGCCATCTCTACCCTCCGGGGTCTGCAGAGGTACCGGTTAAAGTGGAACTCCTTCTCTAGCTCCACAAGCTGAGCGCTAGTGTAAGCTGTCCGGGCCCTCTTTGATGCTGCTGACCCCGGGGGGCTCTTGTCTCCGGGGCAACTCTCCACTGTCAGGATGAAGGAGAGGAGGATGTCAGTCAGTAATCCGTTATACAGAGAGAGAGGCACAGAGGCAAAGACAGGAGAGTGAAAGTAAAATCATGTGACAACACATAGCTGTTAGCAAACTCTGCGATCAGGAGGGGGCGGTGGTGTTGACTGAGGAGGTTACTAAATAAATATACCCACTTATATCATAATGACCAATAATATTAATAACGTGCATGTGTGCATATGGTGCAAACATCTCAACATTCTGATAAACCTGCTCCCTGTTAGCGAATCACAAGAGTTATCATCAAGGCTTCATAAGTCAGTCTCCAATCAGTGTATAGACACAGCTACACAAACTGCAAAGCAAGCAGTGTAACTGGAGAATAGTGGGTCAGTATCTGATATGGAATCGGGTACCCTCAGATTTACTACTAAAACATCCTGACCCTCATTTTCCCCCATAGTTGCACAGTAGCACAAACATAATGCAAACACAAGCATTATGTATTCCTCAGGGTATATAAAACAGTTCGCCTTGCCCTCGCTGATAAGCTTAAGAGGCTGGATCTTGGCTGCCGAACTGCAAGGTGTTGGTCTACTTACTGTTATGGCATGCGGCCAATAATAATATATATCATTACCTGTCGCCCAAACCTCAAGTAATAGGATTGCAACATGACATAATCTGGCCCAATTTCCTATGTCATAGATGATACCGAAGTGATCACGTGGGGTACACGAAATGTCGTGAATCACACGACGATTGCAGGATCAGTTGTTACGACCTGGTTTTCAAAGGGCTAGTTGGTTATATTCATGAAAGACACGGACGGTAACGTATACGTTAAGCGCTGTGCACCTTTGCTGCGTGCCTAAAAGATGTGCAGCAGCTTCTTAAAAATGCTAAAAACTCCAGGCGTTATTCAAACTAATTAAAACGCATTCCAATCATAATTCAAGTTGAAACCAGTCTGCTTTCCATTTTAACTAGTTAAACAGAGAAGGCAAAGTAAAGATGAAGAGCCCTGAATTTTTAGATTGTCTCTATGTAAATAAAGACCCCAAAAATACCGCTTTGATTCACCGAGATGTCTGAAATCTGGAATTAGTACCTGCCTAAAACGTGCGTGAAGAGGTTTCCAAAAGTATTGGTGAGGTATGGATCGTTATCCATTTCATACACCCTAATGAAGGCTTCTTAACAACATAACAAAGAAGGCTACCATGCTGCTTTGACCATTACGCCTTCACTTTAGAAAAACAGCAGGCTCTACCTTGCGTGCGTAAACGTGCGTAAAAAAACACAAAAACACGTCTCCAAATACTAATCGAGCCACGCGTCTTTGCTGAATTCAATGTACTATAACCTACATACCTCAATTAAAGCACCGACCACCAAATTTACAAAATAAGAAGTTCGTGGGAACATGTGCATTTCTAAATGTTTAGCTTGGTTCTAAGTAAATACACCCCTACGGACCAACTCCCACACATTCACACTGACCCACAGAGTTTTTCGCTAATCAAAACAGCAGGACAAACTGAAACAACTGTTGTGTGTGTTTGTTGTCTGTCCAGGACCATTATGTGATCTGTGGATATGTCTGTTTACAGTAGGGACAGGTCAGCTGCAGGGCAAAAGGGACAACAAATGGAATCCACTGCTAATGTGGCAAACTGTTTCTCCACTGTCTACAACTCTGCATTGCATATATCCTTTGTAACATTTCTACAAACTTTAAAGAGATTTTTAAATCCTTACCGTTTTTGACTACACTGCACTGTAGTCCTAGTCTGTGAGTTGACACTGCAGTTTCTGAGTAACTGCAGTGTAAAATAAATTATTTTAATAGTAAAAGGTATGTGGGATTAAGGCAGTGATTATACATTTTTGCAGCAATAGCAGCGCAATACCACGAATCCCTGATTAATGGTGATTTAAAACATTGAACAGCTTTCTGTCACAGTGCAGAAAGCTTACCATTATGACCTTCCCAGGACAATTATTGTTCTGTTTTGCCCGCTACCCTCCACCTCTTTCTTTTAACCCCTTACCTGCTCACCACCTGTGCATTGTCTGGCAGACTTGAGTAACTTTCTGACTGGAGACTATCAAGGTATGTGGATGTTAGAGGCAGTAGTGTTTAGGTTCTGAGTACCTGAACTGGAGCTACTGGTGGGTTTTTGCTTGGTGTTCTGGCGGGATTCCTTCATCCAGGGGAAGATCTGCTTGCTGCGAGCAGTAGAGGCCGGGGAGTCGCTCTTGGCACTGGTTGGTTGGTTGGACCCGTTGCTTGTGTTTTGGCTGATAGCACCGGGGGACTGTGAGGAAGGGGGTGGGCCTGACACCGGCACCTGCGGTTGATTGCTTTCGGGATGAACCTTGGACTGCGCCGCCTGAATGGCTGTGGTCCTGTCGCAGCTCTCCTCCATCTCCCCCGGCTTTTGCAAAGCCACGGAGCCGTCAGGAGACTGCAGGGAGCAGGCAGGTCGATGGTACTCACTTTCCACATGAGAGGCCCGGGGATATTGGACCTGATTGGCATCATAACTGAAGCCATTTGCGCTTTGATATGGGTAGCCACTGTAAATTGCAGAGCTGTCGTAGTAGGTTGCCTTTTGCATCTCGCCGTTTCCCAATATTTATTTCAGAAACTGACAGGGTCTTGACACCCTTGTAGAATAACATTGGCACCCCGTGGTCACGTGACGCCTCTCCGCCAATGGCCTCCTTGGGTGAACCTAGGGTTACAAGAAGCACTGTGAGGAGAAGAAATGGTGGCGATCCATCTTACTTTTCAATGCAGCCCTGACACTGGAGACTATGGAGGCAAGATAGGGCCAACAATTCTGTGGACTATTACCGTTTACCTTATGGCTTACACGGGGCACAGAGGCACGCACTAACCTTGTATTACCATCTGTGCCAAACATAAAACCTTTTTAAAAGCAATTCAGATTGTCAAATCATTTTGAAACATGAAAAGAAGCTGGATGTCGTTTTAAATCTTTGAGTCTAACTAACAGTGAAACAAAATATAGTTACAGTAGGCCTTGTGGAGAAATGCGGGGAAAATGTGCTGTGGAAATAGCTTGTTAGCGGGTTACCACACAGGAAAATAATATTTCTTTTACACTGTTATTCTACCAACAGGGCTGTCAACACTGTATCTAATTTCCTATATAGCTAGTGAAAACATTCCCTATGATCCACAAGCCTTTAACCCATTTTATTTTTCACTTTTAGAAAAAAAATCGTTTATTAAGAGAATTTAATACCCTGAGCTTGTGTGTGCAAAGAGCATCAATAGCCACATAGTCTGTGTGTTTTTTTCTATCTTTCCTCAGAATGATGGAAAAATGTGAGGGCCCCGAAAAAACCTGAAAAACCGGCCGGCATCCGTGCATTTCTATGACCATGGTTTGAACTTTGTTCTAGTAGGCCCACAGTAATGGCTGCTGTCGGTGCTGTCTGAACGGCGGCCGGTCGCAGTGATATATGGGGGTCAGTGGGCCGGCACTGCCAGCTCGGAATGAGCGGCCCGGTGAGCAGCCAAGCCGTACCAAAGCAAGTATTAGGCAGACAGAAACCCGGGGATGGCACAGCTAGAGGCTGCTGCTAGAACGCCATAATTCATGCAGGTAACCTCGGGGAGTACTGGAGAGACTATAAACTATTATAGACACATATCACCGCTCTTTTGGGGGAAATATTTTTTAATGTGACATTAACAATGAAATGGTGGATTCAACAGCTATGCAACTATTATTATTATTATTATTATTATTATTATTATTATTATTATTATTATTATTATTACCTCTAAGCTAAGGATTATCAACACCAATACAATTTTCCCGTTCATTTTTCACTTGGTTCTGAACCCATGCATCTGTTGTCTGCTCTATAAATTCTAGAGATTTAGCCATTGCCCGTCGCCTCATAAGGGAACAGTGAATAAAACAAATAAATACATTAAATAAAAAATACATATTGCATGCAACACTGTTGATATTTTAACCGATGAGTCAGGTTGTTTTATGTCTGATAGCAAAAGTTACCCCGCCGATAATTATGTTTAATTCAAGTTTTTACAAAAAACTTGAATTTCATAATCTATAGCCCCGAAACAGACGCATAACTACGCAATGCATTATCATAAAAGGAGTACAATGAAAATGTAAACGTAGAACAATTGTGGACTCTTCTGCATACAATAGCAAAAAGCAAATCAGTTTAAAATGCCCTCATCGTTGCTAAACCACAGAGTGAAAGAATATGTCTTGACTGTGTCTGCACGCATGATGACCGGGAAGAGATATCACAAAGCTTTGTGGTGTGTATCTCCAGGCGAACCATTGCGATAGTCATAAATGGCAGAGAACGAGAGACAAAAGACAGACGTGAGCTCTCTGCGCAGCCCTCTGCTCCACGCTGGAGAAATCTGGCTGCCTGACTGTGTGTGTGAACTCTTCCTGAACCGAGATCTAAGTCATACGGTGATAAATCACCGCGCGACATACAAACTCAGCCATTTACAACCGAGGGAGCCTATTCCTGGCCTGCTTACCTTATCCTCTTACGACGAATGCAGAGCACCAAGCAATATTTTCTCATTCAGCGACGAAATCGATCAAAGCAGTAATCCAGAGAAAAGTTTAAAGACAGGGCTGACTGGGTGAAGCAGCGGTAGGAGACTGCGCCCTGCCATACACCAAGCATTAGCAGCCACAACAAAAAGGGAAGAGCCGAGAGAAGCCCCCTTTTTTTTTCCTTTTCCTTTTTTTCCCCTACTCGACGTGGATGGGTAAACCGAGATTACGAAAGCAGGCGTGAGCTGTCGGGTCAACGAGATAAGACTTGTCTGGTCCCAAGATTGAAGGAATCGTCTTGCTATAGAGCAGTGGCCAGTGCTTCATAGCAATATTAAAGTCAGTCAAAGCTATGCTGGCCTATGTGATCCTTCACTAGTACCATGCAGTCACCAGTGAACTGCCCCGAACCAGAGCGTCACCATAGACAAGAAAAATTATGCAAATGAAGTAGCGCCTTGGAAAGCCTGTTCAAATCAAGTGGTTGCCTCTCCTCCTCCCCCAACCAAATGAGGTAGTGCGTCCACAAAAAAAGAGAAAAAAATACATCGCTACAAATAGCACAGTCCTTCCCTAAAGTGTTTTAAATCTTTTTATTATTTACTCCATGGCCTGCAGTGGAATTATGAACCTAGTGAATGAGATGTGGGAGAGACAGGGCGAATACAAAGGAATAATCAGGCCTCGACCATGCTGCATTTCCATTTCCATGGGACATAAAGGGCTTCTATCCATGGCTTAATCATTAACCCGAATTTCTGCACATTTTGGCAAAAGGAGACAACAATGCGTTTTCAATTTCCTGCGCCAGGTATGCCCTTCATGGCTTTTGACATAAGAATAAAATATATATCTTAATACAGGGAATATTGTGTGCACACACACACACACACACACATATGTACATGTATATATATATATATATATATATAGTTGTGCTTTCAAATAGCTGAGATTTGAAAGCATGGCTGATCAAAGCTGTATTCGATTTATATCAACTCCACCAGGAGAAGGGTGTGAAAAATGGGCCGAAGTTTCATCACCAAAAGGCAAAGTGGAGGACATGCAGCGAGGACCAGGGGAGAAGAGAGCGGCAGCAGGGGGAATCCCTCAGCATATTAATGCTGTCTTTTGCAGCCAAAAAGAAAGCCTGAGAAAAGTAGATTTATGTCCTCTCAGCTTCCCCGGGCTGTAAACACGTCCAGAGCTGCAGCTTCTCTGCTGGTTTCAGGCTCTGGGACAAAATTCAGTTGACACAATTAAAAACTGTAGAACACACGGACGGTGTGGGAGGTTGAGTGGGACAAAAATTCACATGTGAGGATTTTTTTAAAAAGCTAACTTGGCTTTTTTTTTCTCTTTAGAACCAAAGTAGCTAGTCTGTATAATTATTTACTTCTTTGTGTTGTGCTGAAATGCTGATTCGACTCTCTCTTTAATTTGGCCTGAGGAGAGGGTTAAAAGTCAGCGAGCCTGTAGCCGTATACTGCCGTGCATAATAAGGCGCAAAACGTGGGAAGGAAGAAAAAAAGCCTGAAATGTTGATAAAAGAAAAAAAAAATCAAAAAACTTCAGTGCAGTAAACTATGGCAGCTAGAAGCAGATGGCTTTCACAAAAAGTGGTTTTTGAAATGAGTAAGGCACCGCTCCAAGAGCTGCGATTCCTCTCGTCACTTTTATAGTGACAAATTGCACCACAAAGACAAGTGGAAGAGAAGGAATTATTGCTCTCGGGCTGGTCATATTGCTGCTACAAGGAAACGTACAAGCCATAGGCTGCTTCTCTTTCCCTGCGAGTGCTTCGGTGGGCGTGTGTGGTACTTATTAGAAATTGAATAAGGATATCACCATCAAGCATTCATAACACAAATCAATAAAGATATATAGACTTACCGAAGGCAGTTCAAGGTGTCTCGGAGACCGTGCGTTGGCCAGAATTTACTGAGCAGGATTTCTGCAACGAGGAGTGGAATAAATATTTTCATTTCTTTTGGAGGATGAGCCAACATTTTAACGATTTTGTAAATTAAATTAGTCTGGATTTTATTTTAAATTCAGGGTCCAATATACTGCTAGGATCGAATGTAATTATAAATAATACGGCTATTGTTGTTATGCGTGATTGTTTAGGCCCGCGCGTCACGACTCAAAAACAAATGTGCAATATAAATCTAAAAAAATTTAATCAAATCTTCTTGACGATTATTTCATTTGGGGATTTTTTTTTTATTAAACTGCAACATCCAATGTAATGCATTAACGTACTATTATTAATTATGTAATTATATATTTCCAGCTTAAAGGAACCAGCAAGTCTTAATTCATTTTAACTTAAAAAAAAAACACGCAATGTAAGTCTATGAAAAACTAATGAACAAAATAGGAAAAAAAATAATGAATAAAAGCCAAAATTCAGATATTCTTCTTGGACAAACAGCATTACAGCCACAAATTGCTGGGTATCAGCATAATATCATAATAACATGAAAATTGGCCTATGCAAATAACGCATTTGTTGTTTCCCTGCTGACCGGCAAGCAATTTCTCCACAAATGGATCGAATAGTCATTAGCTCTGGCGCACCATCTTCCCCAAGTCCCCGCGCCCATAAATCAAGCAGGAGCGCCGTGACCTCAGAGCGGCCGCCCGGTCCTGGATGGCACTCCGTCTTCTATTATATCCTCGTTTCCCTGGCGGAGCGACACAACCCCACCGCTTTCCCATACTTTTTTTTTTTTAATGGAGCCCATCTTGATGTATGATTTACGCACAAAAAGGCACGTAAAGCAACGAGATGTTTTGTTTTAAAAAGAAGCCCCGCGCTCTGTTTGGGTTTTTGCTTGGAAGCCGATATTTGAATGGCTGCTTTATTTAGAACACAGGCCTTTTTAACTGAATGGTAGCTCATGCTGTTAAACCTGCAACTAAAACTGTAATATTCCTCTTTATAGTACTTTTCTTTCAATTTAGACTGGAATTAAAGCTGTATTTATCATAGCATTGGACGAGGAGGCATAAATTGGAACAAGGTCTCAACCTTAATGGCCCAGACAAATCCTTAAATTGTTATAAGTACAATGTGTAATATGCTTTTGGTCTATTTTGCTTCGCTCTATTAGCTGTGATACCTGAGATATTAATACATAAGTGAAGCTTCTTGATATGTGTCTATTTTATCGCCCTGCAGAAAAAAAAAAACAAGAAAGCCCTGGACCCTTTGTTACTGACCTCTGCCTCGCGCAGCAATAACTCACGACAGTAATGAACAATCGGCGGAAATACCTCAAAATAAAATCCATCCTCCCAAAGCTCGAGCTCTGACTCCGTCCGCGTGGAAAAACATATCCGTCCGTGACAGCAGAATACATCCACAAACCCGGAATCCTCTTTCTTTCAGACTGCCTCTACTTTCTTTTTCTCCCCTGGATAAACAAACTACAAAGCCAGGACTCCCCTCGCGAAAAGTGGGGGTAACCCGCATATAATCTGCATCATATGGCCAGACCAGGGCTCCGGTTTTCTTCCCAGTGCCATAACACCGCGCAGTATTATGCGCCGCGCTCACGTGACGCAACGTCAACTTAAATCCCTTTTATTTGAGCCCGTGAATCATTAATGGAGGCAGTCATTGCCCCTGAGGAGAAACGGATCAGTTTGGAGGGAGAAAAAAGAGGGGTATGTGACACTGCAATGTATCTGGCAGAGGAGCAAGCCTCTCACAGAGAAGCAGCTTTTTCCACGTGTCGCCCATTCAGGGGTAAAGACTGTTGTGTCAGTTTTAAAGTGCCATATATTTGGTGCCTGTTAGCAGCTGAAAGAGCTAATCCTCCTGTATTATGCTGAGTTTCGAGTACAGACGCAGCCCCGAGCCAGACTATAACGAGAGTGTTTGCACTGCAGCATGATAATTCGCGCTATGCAAGATGAAGATGGCTTTCCCCCGCTAAATACAATTTAAGAGTGGAATAATAATTACTCCTCGTTGCAGTGAATCTGCTTTCTCCGCACAACACAGTCAGGTTTGAGAAGTGCTACAGAAAACTCAACTCAATATCGCCCCCGTCCTAATTGTCAGACTTGTGCTTTAGCACCACTTAGTCAGGCTCTGCTCCTCCATCAGCAACGTCTGCACGCCGCTGGGTAAATACAAACAAAACGTTACACATTTACCTGTCCTACATAAGGAGGCTGAGCGTCCTGGTGGTTGTGAGGGCTGCCTGTCAGTCAGCAGTGAGCGGAAAGTGGAGGCGAGGTAACCAAAGTGTGGCTGCTCGACCCTGCTGATCAGTACATGGACCCCCATTAGACCTACATGCACTTACGCGTTTCCTATGAACAGCTGAGTGATGGTTGAAATTACAAGCTGGTGCAAAGGTTAAGGGTTTTGGGGGAAATTTTATTCCGTCTTGGTACAACCCAGTTTCTATCTACATAGTGTGCCACCGTGAAATATATCTGCTTCAGATATTACAGTTACTGCCAAAATCCTAGCCAGGAACAGCTTCTCTACTTCACGGCACCGTTTGGCGCTTGTTTTCCGTCAACACTGAGCAGCGGGCGTGGAAAAATTCCACCACAACTATTAATCATGTGGGGCGGACATAGAAAGCATCCCACTCCCACATCAGCTTTTGTCCTCTCAAACTACAACTTGAGAGGTAAACTTTGAAAGGCAGGAACAGAGGCAGAGCCCCTTTTATTAGCTCACCTTCCTCACATTTAAAAAGGAGGATGAGATGGTGAAAGAACGAAGGTTAATTTAGAACTTTAAAGCTCGGGCTTTAGAAGCATAAATGTGAAGAGATATGCGATTTTTTCCCCCCTTTCTTAAACTAAATATTTCTTCTTTAGATTTGAAGCTGTCAGCGGATTACATGGGTTGACATGACCTTGCTCTCGAAGACAATCCTACGTTGCCTTTTGCCACCGCACCTAAACTTTTCCCTGACCCGGACAGAGGCACGGAGTCTTGAGTGGAAAGTTATTTGGAGTTCAAAACAAGGAGAAGGTGCAAATCAAAGGCCCTCAGCTGGTATCCTACTGTTTTCACTTTTTTGATCTACTACTTTCCAGATTTGCCTTTTGCGCAGAAGAAAAAAAGCAGTTAAACTTTCTCTTTCAGTCCAAAGGAGCTGATTGATTGTGTTTTAAATCTCTGCTGTTTTCGCATTAAACAACTGTATCAGAGGTATTTACACAAATCAAGGCTCCTTATCACTGTCAGCGAAGAGGAGTTAGAGGCAGAGAACTCTGGACGTTAGCCATATCTTCCCACAATGTTGACACTGGGAGCTCTTAACAGCCAGTCTTAGGTTACCGACGCTCTCAGACCAAGATAACTCTTTCTGCGAGGTTTACACCACCCAACATCAAGGCTAAAGCAAAATTCAACACCTGAAGCAGAGGGGAGCCATCTCTCATGAACCCAGACCGACACTGACGGATTAGGACGACTCATGTGTTTTGCATAAGACTGTTGTAATAAATATATTTTTAATTAACATGTTGAACAGGCTCTTGGCTCTTTATTAGAAATGACACAGTGGGCTTTAGCTGCAGGTAAATTTTGGAAATAAGTTCAAAATATAATAATAATAATAATAATAATAATAATAATAATAATAATAATAATAGCCTAAACTGACTCTAACTTGGTTTTTGTGTTCACGCTCACTGAATGGTCCCGTTATTTCTTATATTTTAAAGACTTTAAACTAATGTTATAACAAAACTGTTTAACAATCAAATTTG
>VUQJ01016045.1:3188-14050 GCA_015108635.1 Andinoacara biseriatus | reverse complement strand
GAAACCTTCTCTGTGTAGGTAAGTATACACTCACCCGTCACTTTATTAGGTACACCTGTTTCAAGTACTTCTTAAATCAATCACACGCCAGAAACTCTGCATGTAGGCATGATCAAGATGACCAGATGCATGAGTTCAAACTGAGCATCAGAATGGGAAAGCAAGCTGATTTAATTGACTTTGAACGTGGCATGTTTGTTGGTGCCAGATGGCTACTTTACAAACTGCTGATCTACTGGGATTTTCCCACAAAATCATCTCTCGAGTTTACAGAGAATAGTTTGAAAAAGAGGAAATATCCTGGGAGGGACAGTTCTATGGATGAAAATGCCTTGTTGATGTCAGATCAGAGGAGAATGGCCAGATTGCTTTGAGCTGATAGGAATGCAACAGTAACTCAAATAACCACTCACTACGACCAAGGTGCGCAGAACCTTGAAGCAGATGAGCTACAGCAGCAGAAGACCACACCAGGTGCCGCTCCTGTCAGCTAAGAACAGGACACTGAGGCTACAAGTCACACGGGCTCACCAAAAACCAACAACAGAAGACTGGAAGAAATGTTGCCTGATCTGATGAGTCTAATTTCTGCTGTAATTTTCAGATGGTAGGATTTGAATTTTGGACCTCTTAGTATCAACTGAGCATTATTTAAACTCCACAGCCTATCCTTCCCATCTTGTAGTTTCCTGGCTCGCCCCTAGCTTCCTGAGGATGGAAGCCAAGACATCACAAGACAAATCTCAGATGTATGAAATCATTTAAACCAAAAAACAAAACAAAAAAAAGACACAACCAACATCTTTATTTCAGATGTAAAACACAACTGTATACAAAACAAAGGATTACACCCAGTGATGGACAAAACAAAGTATTCACATATGAGATATTAAGCCTCAGCCAAAAAATAATTGGCATATTTCCGACAATCTGCTCATGGTTTACCTTTAGTTTATCGAATTTGTCGTCGACATCTTGTAACCAGGACATGAACTGCCTGGCGTTGAATCGATCCCTTACTGAGGTTTTGCCATCATCGCTCTGTGAAACAAAAGTGATAGACTCAAAACACACTCACTTTACCCCCATTATAATAACCATAGAAAAGTTTCAAACACGTGAAAGTGACTGACAATGTTACAAAACTCATCTAAAAATAAACATTTTTTTGTAAAATACAAAACTCATGGATGCTGCTGAGTGTTACTGACCTGGACGTCCTGTGGCATGTTGTACACTTCAGCATCCAATAAAACTGTGCAGGCACTGAAAGGCAGAGTCTGATTGGCTAGTGTTCTTGCTGCTCGGTAATGGACTCTTAAGACCTCCTGCTCATTTGAAACGATCAGCTTTTCCTAAAAGAAGAAGAGAAGCCCAGTCATAAATCATGTGTGTCTGTGTGAAACATAAAAAAAAAAACATATCCAAAGCACCAGAGTTAAAATATTAACTTTTAAAACTTCATAACACTGCTGACATTTACCAACATGAAGCTCCAACAGTAGGACTACGTACCCTTTCAATGCTGTGTTGCAGTCGTAGTTTCATACGAACAACCTCCTGCTGTTTGAACATCTCCTTCAGCTGCTCAGGTAACGACGGAGGTGGAGTTATCTGTTCAAACAATTAAAAAAAAAAAATTATTAAAAAACACCATCAGGATTGCAGTCTGACATGTGAGAGATGAGGCAATACCAGGTCAAGTTTAGAGCTCTAAACTAATTGGCTCGTAGCAGTGATAGGCGTAGGCCCCTTTGTCGCTTTAAAGCGCTTTGGGTTGCAGCAGCTGTGCTGATCAACGATCATTCTGTCAGTTAAGTGCGACACTCGCCATCACATGCTTAAAATAGATGACGACACACGTTAAGAATAAACTGATATCTTGGAGCAATCCTTTTATTTTTAGCTCTACCAACACTTTAACATCTACTGCTCTTATTTTATGGACCTTTTTTACAGTTTATTTATGTTACCATTTTATTTTATACATTTTTAACACTTTAAAAACAAAAAACAAAACCTATTCTATCTCCAATGGCAGGGTGATTCTGTGGTTAGCTCTGTAGCCATCCAGCTGCAGCCTCTGTGTGGAGTTAACATGCTGTCCCTGTGTAGGTCCTCTCCAGATACTCTTGCTTCCTCTCACAGACCAAAAACACCTTCTAAATTGGCCCTAGGTGTGAATGGGAGAATTTTCTGTCTCTCTGCGTTAGACCTGCGATGGACCGGCAACCTGTCCAGGGTGTACGCGACCCGATACTGTTGTGGATAGATTGACAGCTTGCAATGGGGATGAGCTCATCAGTCCTTTGGACAAATGAGCCATAAATGGATGGACTGGCTCTTTCTCACTAATCTAAATGTGTTGAGATTTGAATATTTGGAAATATGAGCAATAATGAACAATACATTTTTTTCCTGGTACATTTTCTCTGCCAAAGAACGCAACCAAAAAACAAAAACAAACAAACAAAAAAACATAAATAAAAGACAAGGCATACACACTGTTGCTGGTTTTACAGATCTGTTAAAGTGGTGACGCTCTGTTATTCAGACATGGGTCACGCTCCTCACAGTGTCATTAACACAACAGTAGCAGGGAGAGCGCATGGCACAAAACTATTTGTTCATTTTTCCAATTCCAGTTTCAGAAGTTTACCCCTGCCACACACAACATGCAACAATCACATTGGAGCTATGCAAGTGGTCAGGATGTATATTCAACTACAGTTCTGGCTCCGGTTATGAAACCATAGTAATGATAAAACAATTGCTGTGCTTTGTTCTTTTTAGCTTGCGCTCACATTTTTTTTCCAGTAGCTTCATTTTGACTCAAATGAGAATTCCTTGATACAGTTTGACTAAAATCAGAAAAAATAATCACTCACAGTTGGTATACAAAGTTTACTAAGTGGGTTCCCGTCTAGGAGGTAGGATCCATTAAAAGTCACGTATTCGTCATAATACTGTGGTGGCTGTGGAGTGACGCTGCACAACACTTTGCGCTTCTCTTCGATCTTCTTGCGGATATGCAGGAACTCGTAGTATGGGTTAGCCCTCTCTGTCTGGTAGGGTTCAATCTCCTCCAACTTTACAGAGTCCACAATAGCTGCTAGTGACTGCTGTTCCCTCTCTTGTTGAGTGGCGGAGCACGGCTGGGAGATCGACACCTTCGGCATCTTCCTCTTGCGTGGGTGGGGCACGTGGATATCCAATTCCTCATCTGCTGCACGAACCTTGACCTTTGCTCCTAAGAATTCAGACTCCTGGTCTCCCGACTGTGGAGATGAACTCCCTGAGGTGTTGCTACTAACATCTGTGGGAGCTGCCGGCTGGATGGCGCTTTGGCTCTGCTCTTCTAAAGCTGAAGATGACTCTGGTTTCTCCTCAGCAGGTGTGACCTCCATCGGCTCAGAGAAGGCCTCTGCTTTGTATTCAGATGAGCAGTCTGTACTCAGACTGCCTTCAATGGACAAACTCTCAGTTGTAGGAGAGACAGCACCACTACTGCTGTTGTGCAAGGTTTGTGGTACATCTGCTGTCTCTTCAGCCTTGTGTTCAGGGGTCACACAGGAAACACTTTCCTTCTCCATCGTAGCATCGAGACATGGGCCTGCAAAGTCGTTGGAAGGTCGGGATTTCTTGCAGTCTTGGTTATTTACATCCAAATCCTCTTGAGAAGACTTTGACTCATCAGATTTGCTGAAACCTGGCGAGGACTCCCCTGCAGTGGAGGTGAGAATGTGCGAGCTAGTGGATGGTACGGGACTCCCGACCCCTTCTGTTCTCAAGTTTTCTGAATCCGTTTCCATACTTTCTGGTTCTGTTCTGTGAGCGTTCTCCACAAGTTTGTCTTTATGGTCGGAAGCCTGCGCGATACCAGATTCTGTCTGCTGCTGATTCTCAATACCAGAAGATGGGAGTGGTTCTCTCTGCTGGAAGATTTTTGCGTTTGCGAGTGCTGAGGGTTCAGCAGCTTGAGAAGCTGTAGATACTAATGGCTGATCAGACTCTTTAGTACCACATTCTATCTGTGAATTTTCCATCTGACATTGGACATCTTGCACAACAGGGGGATCAGATACAGGAAAAGGTTTCTGTTCTGCTGACCCTGTTTGAGAACTACTGCACTGTGAGCTGCTGGACTGTGGAAGTGTCACGCTTTTACTCGGAAGATCTTTGTTTAACGGTTGTGTTGTCGAGCATCCGGCAGTGCTTCCTTCCCTCTCTGTGACCGAATCAGTTACTGAATTTGAATTTTGTTGCGTACTCAGGCTCTCCTCAGTTTCTGAGATCTCCTTCACTCTCAGCTCCTCTCCTGGGATCGCAGTCAGGTTGGATTTTGGCAGATTTTCAACAGCTTTACCTTCAGTTGATGAGTTGGCATCCTCATCCAGAATAGCCCTAAGGTAAGGAGATTCATGCCTCCCAGATATCATTCGACTACCTTGCGACACGTCTGGAAGACTGTTGCAATCTTTATCATGAACAGACGGCGACCTGGTAGCTTGAATGACGAGGGAAGACTGGAGAAATGCAGGTTGGGAGTCTGAGGCTTCCATGTTCACGTCAGAATCGTATTCTGTGTTTCTGGGCGTTAATGTTGTTGCCTGACATGAATCCTCTGAGCTGGCAACAGAGACTAAAGAAACAGACCTGGACATGACGCCACAGCGGTCGCCCTCAGGTCGGGGTGATCTGGCCAGACAGTTTTCCACAGCTGAAATGACCTTTGCGCTCACAGAGGGCAGACTCTTCCCATCAAGTGACACTGTTCTGGGGCTAGTGCCATCCTTCAGGG
The DNA here is from genome assembly GCA_015108635.1 of Andinoacara biseriatus. NCBI lineage: Eukaryota > Metazoa > Chordata > Actinopteri > Cichliformes > Cichlidae > Andinoacara > Andinoacara biseriatus. The sequence continues at coordinate 9,249 of VUQJ01016045.1, read as the reverse complement.
GTTTCTCTCTGCTGTGGATATCAGATGTTTCAGAGCTTTTTGATCGTATTAGCTCCTTATTCAAGCATGGTTCTGTTTTTGTTCTGTCTTTAGGCTTGGACTTGCCCGGATCTGCCAGAGGCCGCTGCTTAAGCCTTTCCCGCTCTTTCTGTTTCAGTTTTTCTAGGTGCTTCCGATGCCACTGCTCAATCTCTTGGTCCTTCATGCTGAGCATGCGTTCAAAGCTGGTCTGCATCAGGTCATCGTTCACAAGCCTCTTTTCTTTGGGCTTGGTGTCTCGCGGGGCTTTCAATTTGGCTTTTTCTGCATCAGTCTCATTGGGTTTGGCCTTGCTGATTTTGGCCTGCTGAGAGCGATCTTTGTGCCGCTCTTTATCCTTGTCTTTGTGTCTATCCGGGTCTCTGTCACGGTCTCGCCTATCGCGATCCTTCTCTGGCGTTCTCACAACTTCCTCCTTCGATTTTGTAGATAAGGACTTGCTGCTCTCAGAGAGATAGCTCTTCTTCTCTTCTAAAAGTAATTTCAGATTGGAGCTTGAGGAGAGAGTTCCATCTTTTATTTTATCTCTTCTTTTCCTGTCACAGTCCTTTTCTTTGGAGCGATCAGATTTACTGTGGTCTGTGGTCTTCTCCAGAGGTTTTCCTTTTCTATCAGAGTTTGTGCGATCTTTTTCTCTGTGATCTCCGACATTGTAGTCTCTGTCCTGCCTCTCCTTATCAGACCGTTTGTCAAACTTATCTTTACTTTTCCTGCTGTCTTCATGCTTTTTTGTTGTGGTTACAGATTTCAGCTTTTCACTCTCTTTGTAGCTTCTCTCCCCAGGCGAATTGGAAGAAATGGATCCTGCTCGCTCTTTTTCCTTCCAACGATCCACTAAATTCTGTGGTTCAGTTTTGTCAGTGTGTTCCGTTTTGACCTTTTTTTCCTTGTCAAGATGCCTTTTCTCCATTTTGTCTGAATCCTTTTCCTTTCCTGGGAGCCTCTTGTCAGTTTTCTCGCGTGAGCCTTTTTCTAAAGGCTCCAGCTGTTCTTGATCAGCTGTGATCCCACTTATGGGTTTATCCTCTGTCTCTTCTTTCATGCTGTTGCTCTGCAGCAACTCCTCAGGAATCCGCCCTGAGCCGTGGCAGTCCACCTTTTCGTCACGCTCGCTCAGCTTTGAATCCTTTACCTTCTCTTCTCTTCCAGCAGCCTCCTTCCGCTCTTTTTTCACGGTTTTGTCTTTTTCTCGCTCCTCTCTTGGCCTCTTTTCCTTGCTGCTGGAGTGTTTCTCCTTTGGGTTTCGCTCATCTTTCACAGGAGAGGAATCAGCAGTCTTCTGAAACGAGCTGTTGTCTTCACTTTCCTTTTTTACTGGCAAAGGTTCATCTGTCTCATCACTTTTGAAAAAATTTTCTTTCCAGAACTCTCTGTCAAATTCCAAATTCCTGTGGCTGTCTTTCCTGGCCTCCTTTTGCCTGTGGCGGCTCCGCTCTGCCTCGTATTCCCTCCGGTGTTTGTCTTTCTCTTTGTGTTTAAGTTTATGCTTCTTCACGACTTTGCCGTCTAAATCGGTCTTCCGCAAGGCACCTTCATTATCTATACTGTTTCCTATGCTGCTGTCTTTGTAGGGGCTCAAATGACTGTCGTCTCCGTCCACACTGGAGTCTTTTTGTTGATGTTTGCTCTTTTCCTTGTGCTTACACCCCTTCGTGCTTGAGCCTTCAGTGCAGTAGTCTGTGTCTGTGTAGTGGTTGTATTTGACACCATCCACCGGACACGAGCTGTCACTGATGGAAACGCACATCTTAGTATTTTCCTGTTTGAGTGGTGTCTGTTTATCAGTCAAGCTGTGATTCAATTTAGGAGATTTAATGGATGACAAGTGGAAGAGGTGGACGGATGAGTCATCTTTGGGACTGAAGGACATCTTGAAGGAGTCTTCCTCCCGGCCCTTTTCTGTGCTTTCGGAAACAGTTGCAAGAGAGAGGACTAAAGTTTTACTGTTCTCCTTCCCATCTTCTTGGTTTTCCTTGTTTTTATTCTGGCTTTTGCTCTTCCTCTTAACTTTACCTTTGTCCTTTTGCTCAGCATTGTCCTTTTTCGACCTTGTGTCAGGCTTGACGCTCTCTGAGCTGTGAGAGCAGGTGGGGGAACTTCTTTTTTCCGAGAGGCTCTCCGTTTCGTCGCTGGATGTATCCGAGCTGCATTGGACGCGAGACGTCTTCTGCTTTTTGGACTTTGACGAGGAATCCCCCTTGCTGCTTTGTTTTACTACCACGTGATTCCTGTCTTTGTCCTCCTTCTCCGACTGTCGTAGCTCCCTCCTGAGGATGTGTCTGTCATTCAGAGCTTTACTGAGATCATCCCCCTCTTCCTCGTCCTTAAATTCGTACTCATCCATTCCCGGCACGGACGAAGACGCTTTTGTGGCCGAGTCCTTTTCAGTATCCGAGTCTTCCATGTTGTCATCCACACTGGATGGATTGACAGACGGAGGGTCTTCAGATTCTGTGGAGTACAGCAGATCACTTTTAAATTGATACAAACAAAAAAAGAATAATCAATAAAACACTTCATACTTTTGACATAAATAGAGGCTGTTATTTAAGGGCTAAGCCTCATCTATGATGGATGTAATACTGGATGTTCTTATAAGGGTGTAAAAACAGAAATATTTTACAGGAAGGACGATCACCTGAAGAGCTGTCATCGTGGTCTGACACTGACGCTTCTCCCTTTAAAAGTTGTTCCAGCTCCTGAGAATCTGCCACATCCACCGGACGCTCTCCACGCTTGTTGGCTTGGAAAGCGTTACCGCCATGACGAAGCAATAGTTTCACAATCTACAGAAAACATAACGACAATTAAACGGAAACTCTAGACAGAGACACACCTCACATTTGTTAAAATATATATAAAAAAAAAAATGCATGAGAAAATGCTTTAGTTTGATTTAAAATACTTCACTCCAATTCAATACAATATGTTGCTTTTTAAAATCATTTCAAAAACAAATCTACTGCCTGCTGATTTAAGACTGACTTTATTCTTATTAAAAGAAAAAGCTACAGATAGTTTACAAAGAGATTAAATAATACCATGTGTTGCATGTGAATGCAACAACATGCGATCAATGGAAATAAATATTTTACTTTAACATTTAAACATGGCCAAACATAAAAAAATAAACAGGAAAAAACATGTATTCAGTGTCTGCTGAGCCAGACAACATCTGAATGTAACAGTACTCTTTGACATTTACTGTATTGTGATTGACTTGTACACCCATCTCATAGATCCTTTATATTTGCAGTGCAATCCAAAAAGAATTGGACTGCACACAAGTATACCCGATTAAAATTTGGCTGATCTTGCTTTAAGGTCATCTTCTTGGGTTCGCTTTCAGTCCTGCTGCTATTTTTAGGTCGTTCACGAAGTCCCATTCTGATCACTTGCATGTGCGGTCTACGATTTCACCACAGTCCTCAACCTTGCAGCAGCCAAATTCCATGTCAGACACGACTCGGCTTTCATGGCGGGTGGGGTGGGGTGGGGGGTGTACAACCAGCTATGACCAAGCAGTTTTCTGTAGTTTTCAGTTACTGAGTCCACAGTTTCCAAGCCTGAGTGAGTTAGGTCAGGAGTGCAAACAGGAGCATGCTTGTACACATTCACAAGGTTGTTATTCACTGTAAATTCATCCCAAGGTGAGACTGTCAACTCGCTCGAGTTCATCTAACATCCTGAGGCATCTAAGGAAAACATTAAGCAGAAACAACTCAAACTGTGATGCGTGCCATCCTGTGCCGGCACAGAGCGCATTAAGAACGCAGAAGTTTTTCTGGTCACGTTGACATAATCTTGGCTCGCCCTCCACTGTACTTGCCAGATATGCCTACCTGCCAAATCCACAGTCTACAAAATAAAATCAAAGTTGAAAGGTCACTGTCTTGAAAAACTGGAGGAGATGCACCACGCATCTCAGAGGCAGAAGTGCAAGAAGATAGAACAGGACTTCCACTGAGTGGCCTAAAGTAGCAGCTGCCTGGAAGCTGTCCAGGCATGACCAGTTTATTTTTATTCTTTGAGGCTGATTTAGAGAACTTTTTAATCAAACCATAAGTGTACTAGAACAACTTTTTTTTGTTGTTTATTTTTTTAATATTCTGTAACAATTTTACACATCAGCCCTGGGCAGATGAGTGAAACTGAGTTTGTAATCAATATACTTTTAAAACCTGCAGTTAGGGACAAACTCAAAGCTCTTACATCTTTGTGCCCGCTGCTGGAAGCATCATGAAGTGGTGTGTCGTCATCCAGACCCTGCGTATTCACCTCTGCGCCTGCTGCTATTAAGACCTTGGCCACATCATAATAACCAAGATTACACGCTTCATGGAGAGGAGTCCAACCTGGTGAGGACAGGAGCAGAGTCTTCAGAAATCTACCAGCTGTTTTCTCAGTTTTATTATATGAAATATTAACACCTGCATAGGTGGTAGTATTGTGCAGAATGATTACAGCTTATCTTGAGAAATTAGCTTTGCATCAGCATCTGTTACTCAGTCTAATGTCATTATTAACAACTGCAGAGACATGATGAAAACTGTTAAATGATCATCTCCTGCGGCGCCGTACCTGCAAAATCTTTGACATTGACATCAGCCCCCAGGCTAATGAGCTCTTTAACTTGCTTGGCGTCTCCCCGTATGGCTGCCATGTGAAGGGGAGTCTCCCCTCGCTCGTTCCTCTTGTTGACCTTGTCTTTCTGCCGAGACGAGGCGCTGCTGGGGACTTTCTTCTGCACAGGGGTCGTTTGTGAGGGGTGACTGGGCGTAGAGTCTGAACATATGGGGGAGGGGTGGACGGGAGAGAGCGAGAGAGATTTAACTGATGTTGATTTGGTGGCTTTCCTTTCTAGACTGAGCAACTATAGTGAATAGAGTTTTATTGGGAACCAGAAAGCATTTTTCAGGCATGTACTCTTTGCGGTGTCAGCACTGAAATGCACCAAGACAAGAACTAAGCAGCTAAGATTTTGGTGAATTCACAACATCCTGGTCTACACAGGGAGCACTTTCGTCAGCTGCATGCTGTTGGCTGTTTTGGAGGACTGCCCCTAAGCACAATTGCATAGGTTGCATACCCAAAATTATCTACTCTGTGTAGCCAAATATACACGCAAATGCACACAAATGCAGTGCCAGAATTTCCACTTAAGATACACTAATATTTAAAAGAGCTACTTTACTAAGAAATGGAGATGGACTTCATTTGTGCTTTAGGACTATTTAACATCGAATCCTCTGAGTACTTAGTACAGCACCACAGACAGCATCATATATAGCTCAGACTTGATATGTGCGTTTCAGTGGGACTGCTGGTCCTTTTGCAAAAAACTGTGTTCCCTTCACAACACAGTTTTAACGCCTTCATGCACCACTGCTTAATTCCCAAATATTCCAATCTGATTCTTTCAAATTGGGAGTCATTTATCAGTTTGGGAAATGCATCTCTTTGCTCTCTTACAAAGGTTGAGAAGGTTATAGGTTTTTGCAGGCCTCACAATGCCAAACAGTTCCTTTAGTGATGAAAACGGAATGACTGGTTTTACTACAAAGCTTACACATAGACTTTCAGACAATATACAGCAACCCTAACCCCTCCCTGAGCCAGCTATTTACAGATCTAATCACAGTATCACCAACAAACAGCACAGATAAGATTTTTAAGTAGAAATATTAGACTGTTGTCCTACAATAAAAAACAAAAGACATCCTGAAGTATGACTCATCCAGCAGTAAATAAACATTGAACCTTCTTGAAGAGAAGGTGAGAGGGTGGGTACACAAACCTGGACTGTTGGCTGTCATCTGCATTAGGAGAGCCATCTGTTTGCGCTCAGACAGCGGATACCCAAACAAGAAGTTTGGTGCCTGGGATTTCTTGCCCCCAGCTTCTTTTTTCACCTTCTTTTTGTCTGGTCCATCTTTATCTGCAACAAGAAGGAGTTCAGAGAAAAGTTAAAAAAAAAAAAAAAAAAAAAAAAAAAAAAAAAATTTTTTTTTTTTCATAAGCG
>VUQJ01016040.1:3639-18174 GCA_015108635.1 Andinoacara biseriatus | reverse complement strand
ATAAATAATACAATCACTCACCCAGCTTGTACAGTAAATGCATTTGCATTTTCACAAATGGCAACTATTTACATGGTATAGTGAATTCCCAATATGGAAGGCGCATAAGCATTTGTACTTCTGCGTTCTGTGTATGTGTGTGTATGTGTGTGTTTCTCCCCACCGTACAGTTCAATTTTAAATTTGGATGTCCAACTCTCAAATGTCTTTGGAATTATTGTCCTCAAGAATCGCTGCCATCCTCAAGTCCTCCACTGACTGGTCATGGCAGGGCCAAAGCGGCCACTGTGGTGAAACACCTCAGAGAAGCAAAGGAAGTTTGGCCAAAAAACACGCTGAGCCATTATGTTAAAGTAAACGACAGCACTTCCTAATGTCATTTGGCAGAGCTAGCACTCAGCAATTAGGGCCTCTCTTAATGCGACGCTGGGAGCATTTCTCCTCAAGGTTAGCGCCTCATTTCCCCACGATGGGTCTGCAGGGCCGCACCAGATGCATTGTGGGAGCTGGGGGGCGCGAGTTAGGACAGGTGTCCGCCACCTTGGATATCTCCCCTCGCAGCTGGCACCAGCTGGCACCCCCAGTGCCCCATCCGGACGGTCTGCTCTCCCTTCTCCGTGGAGAAGGAGGAGGAAGAGGAGGAGAAGGAGGAGGAGGAATACGGGGGGGGGAGGGGGGGGGGCATGTCAAGGGCAGACCTGGTACAAGCTCACTCACAGGGCACCCATGCCATGACATGACCTGGCCACTAGGGGACCTGCCAGCAGTGAGGGGTAGGAGTAATGCGGTGCAGCCATGCTCGTTTGGAGACCTGCTCCACCATCCCTAATGGACCGGCAATGATGAGGCCCAGCAGTGCCAGAGGGTCAGAGGCAGCTTCTGTGGAGGACGCTGCTCTTCCCACTAGAGAGTGGAAGATGTCATGTCTGAAGGTGGTCTCTCTGGATGCACAGCAGCTATTTTGCCAGGAGGTAAATTGTAGAAGAATTACTGTATCTCCAAATTAAAAACAAGAGTCTATGGAAATTATAATGTAAAGTATTCAGTTTCAGAACAGTTTATTTTGAATACAATTCAATATTTATACATAGGTTTCAACCTTTATAATTACAGATTTCACACAGCATTATACTAGTACTGTATAGCTGTATACTAGTATTCATGTATACTGTATACTAGTATTCATGCAAAATCTAAAAATAGTTCAGCATGGATGAACATGGATATATATATATATACATATATATTACACTAATATATGAAATTAGTAATTCCTTTTTTAATATTTAGGGAAAAATACAAAGAAACAGTGTATTTATATTTATACTGTAAAGCTCCCCACCATATTAATTATATATTATTCTTTATCAAAATGTTTCAAAAATATACACAATTTTCTGACATAGATACATTGGGGGTTTTGTTTTTGTTTTCCAGTGAGGGGTAGAATTGTGTGGGGTTAAAGTAAATTATTATGAATGTACACTGGCTGACTTGTCTCCAGTCAGGAGAAATCACTTCACATTATAAGCACATTATGTTCCAGGCAATACCACACAGCGCTTTTCTACTCATGATGTGAGTTAATTCACTTAATATGCCTTTAATGGGGAGAGGCTTTTCTTAGTGTAAAATGGTTTCAACACTGACCATTATCTGAAATCAAGCCTAATGATGGCTCCGGTTTATGATAATGACCATTATCACACACGCCACTATCATGTCTGCCAACTGATCAAATGATCCTGCATTTCTTAACAGCAGTCTGAATTTGTTAGTCATGTAAATTTAAGCCCTTGATGAAGCATACCCCCCCATCTCTCCTCACACCACTTCTGTATAATATTAGACATCTAATGCTTTTGCTGCTGTTGTTCAGACCTTATACTGAACCAAGCCTGCTTTTGAAGTTCTTAACATCATATAACGTATCAACTTTGCCCTCATCAGCCCTTAATGGGCAAACAGAAGCATGCGGAAATTTCATAGTCTCCTTAGTTAACACAGTCATCAGCTTCAGTATATTAAGGTAACAGTGAGCCAATAATAATAATTTGTAATAACACACACTGGCTCTTGGTATCTGATGGCACATGAATCCTTTGAAGTGCAGACTGTTGATTACTGTAAATGAGAGCTGTTTCAGGGTGGATTGTGGGTAATTATATGCAGTGCACCCCAGGGAGCAGTGCTAGGACCCAGGGGACAGCAGTTCCACAGGAGAGTGAAGCACAGACAGAGCAACACATGCTGGGCCACCGATTCCCAGCATGAAACAAGTCAACAGGCCTGTCTTTTATTTCTAATGTCTGTGATTTACATGAAAGAACCACTGTCACCCAACCGCAACAGAGTGTTGTATACCGCAGTTTGATTGACAGGATTTCATATTTCACTTGTCCCTGCACCCCCTACTCCCTCCCTAAACAACTTGATGATGATTGCAGCGCAATATCATAAAACGTATTGCCAGCTTAGCTGCAGAAAATATTACTTCTCTGTGTTTAGCATGCAGTGCAGATCACTTTTTTTTTTTTTTAAATCTGTTACAATATGAAAAATCCAAAAGATAAATTATAAACTAAGTGTGATTTTAAATTAATGATAGGACTAATTATGAGATAAAAATTCAGCCTGCGGTTCTTTTTTTCCAAACATGAATCGTATGCAAAGAGGAATAGACAAATAATATCAAATATTTAATTCAAGCGCACTATAACATAGTAGTAAGCAGATAAAAACGTTAAGGTAAAGCATTTGTAAACAAACAAATTCCTCTATGTAAACATATAATATTATAAATGCATTAAGAATGTTCTCATACCTTATGTGATTTATCAGCTCTGCCTTATGGAGGCTCACAGGAGCACACGTAGTAATTTTTATTTACTGTTTGTATAGACACATTATACATGTTTATTTACATATTGCAATCTAATTGTAAGTCATTCAAAGTTTTTATTAATTTATTAACTATTAGTCCTTTTGCCGATCCTGTACCTATAGGTGAATGTTGTTGGATAAATATGTTAAATAACTAAATCGTAAAACACACGCATTCTGCAACATAAAATATGTTTTGTTTAGTTTTTCTTAATTTTTAAGTGAAGTTGTAAACAATGTACACTGATGGATATTTGCCCCAGTATCTTTGTGCAGCTACACTACAGTGTGCTATAAAACATGTATTCAGTGTTTATATGCTCCTTACAAATGCTAAACAGGCAGAGCTAAAAGCACCAATTTTTATGAATACATATTTTCTAATTGTCCTTATCTATCAAATATACATTGAAAATTGAATTCAAATTAGGATGCAATGTGAGGCAGTTTCCAATCATGCTGGGAGCCCTGCAATCTCTTTTTCTTCACTTGAGCTCATTTCTCCGCTAATGACTTTGCCCTCTGATGCAAGCCAAGGGATCATCAAAGGTCCTTGAAACAAAAAGGGAAATATAGCAATTACTGGGACTTTCATCGGCGAGAAAGAGATTAAAAACCCCGTGGTTGTATAAGCAGCCGAGAAGCAAACCGAGATCTGTTTCACTATCAAATGTATATTCAAGCACTTCACTGCAAACGTTATTCATCAACATGTTCTTCCTTTCACTACTCCCATTCATTTTTTTTTTCCATGCATGATAATAGAATCAAATGTATTATGTATTACTAATCACATGATAAAAGCCTGTGGTGCTAGTAATGCATGTAGATTCCAAAATGCTGTGCATGTACAAGAAAAGTCATTGCCTTTTTAACAGTGGCCTGAGGGAATGGAGTTGTCCCTTAGCCTCCATAACCATTGACACAAAAGGTCCCCTAACAATTTCAAATTACTGCTTTATTTCTCTCTCTTATATAATCCACCCACATTATTAAATCTACCACCTTCTGGGACTTTACTGATACAATAATATTACAGTGCTAAGATGTTTACATTCGAGACGCCAGCTTTCCTTGTTATAAACATGTATGCCCTTAGGAATTGTGCAATACGTATGCATACTACTTGGCCTAGATGAGGCACAGGTCATTTTGTTTTTAAGAGGGGTCAATATTACCTCAAGCAAGGGGCCAAGGCCAACACCAGAACCTGACTGAGCAGAAAATGGCTCCTGATACTCACAGATGAGATCTATTATACATTAAACATGCTTGTAAATATTCACTAGTCAGACTATTCAAATGGAAAATATGGTTTAGGTCAAAGGTCTATGAAAATGTTGTCTCCAGAGGAAGTCCCCTTAGAATAGAGGCAATGATGATAACAGGGAGAAACACCCATAGGGGACTAGGGAGAACATTAAGAGTTGTTTTACATGTTTGACTGTGGTGCAGCGATGATACCAGGGAGATAAATGATGGGCACTTATTAGACTGGACTGACCTAGAGTTATGTACCATGCCTAATGGAATGTAACACTCCCATCAATTATACAAGGCCAGGCTGAATTACAATGAATTAGTGTCCAATAAAGTTTTCTGAATAATTTTGTTCAAGTAGTTTATTAGCATAAAGGATTTAAAAAAAAATTAATAATGTCTGAACAGGTATTCTTATTTAACACAACAATGCTTATTGAAACCTATGAATAGCAAAGCACAAAAGGTACAGAATAATATGTGAACATCAGTTTTATTAGTGGTTTGTCTCGCTGACAGGATCACATGGCTTGAAAATTATTTCATCATGTTCAAGTCCAACAGTGGGACCACGGTGTTATCTTCTATTTTTGTCTCTCTCAGCCGTATATTTCAGAGGCCAGGAACAATGTAGTCTGACAGACATATTCTTTATGAGGGGCTCGTGGTCTCTCTAATTTGACACAGTTGTCAGAGATAAAGCTCCTTAGAGAGTGTGGCCATGCTCTGGGTAAGAATGGGGATTAAATTAACACCCCCACCTTCACATTCTCTGACCCCAATACTGGAGAATAAAACATACATGGTGACTCACTTCAACACCCAAGATCTCCCTTCCAACTTCATCTTTGGATGTATTTTGAGTTTATTCCTAAATGAGACGATGATACTCAGCTCAGATTGTTATTGCTAAATTCTATATTATAAGACAGCTTTGCAAAAGTTACAAAGAGCGTGGAGGCAGTCTGCTAAATAAGATAAAAAAAATAAATAAAAAAAAACCTACAACAATCATTTTTCAAAATCAAATTTAATTATATGAAGAAACTGCGCTGTATGTCTTCAAGTATTTTTACAATAAATGAGACGAGTAAGAGTAACAGAAAACAGCTCACGGAGTGTAACAATACACTCCCACTCCTCGGTAGCTTCCTATCAAATGACCCGAGCACGTAAAATCAAATCAACACTGGAATGGATCATATCAAATTCTAATGAAAACATAATATGCTCTTAAAATGTGTGTTGGCCCGGCAGCCAGTCATCCAGAGAGTCTCCCCCAGATGACGTGATGAATAGGGAACACCGATGGAATATGCATCAAAGTCGAGCTCATGATTTATGTAATAGCAGTCACTTGGACACTGATTAGCTGCTCTGTCAAGCGTGTAATACGAGAGGCACAACCCCTGGTTTATCAGTCATTTATCTGAAGTGCGTCCTGATATTATCACTGGATCCTAATGTCATCATTATGCCGCACAGCATGTGCGGGCCAGTGTGTCATGGTGCCGGCGACACTGCCTGTCAGGAGTTCAAGCCTCTTCATTTGCAAAATGCTCAGACATTCATAGCACTATGTCAACAGTAAAATAGAGAAGCCACATCATATGAGAGATGGAGGGACAGAAGCACACAGGTACACTAAATAAGTGGACACTAGAGAATACAGAGAAATTTTGTCACCTCTTTGTGGCCGTGGAATTGCTTATATGACCATCAGGCTAATTCTTTTGAGAGGAGTGGAATAACAAAGTGTCAGAGTAAAAAGAACCAAATAACAGGTTGTCTTTTTTTTTTCTTCCACGTCTGCTTCGTGGTTTGATTTAGAGGAATAGACACATCTACTGTACACTGGGTATACACAAGATCTCCTCAATGTGCAATGTGAGGCCCACAGAGCCATTTTTTTTTTCCTGATTAAAATGCACACTCACACACACACACCACAGTGTGAGAGGATGGTGGTTGTTCAGTCTGTCAGGACTTTCCTGTTCTCCTAAAGAATATCTGATATCATAAATGGCTTCAACTCCTCCCACGCCAACATGTGAGTGAGACTGCAAACACAGGAAAAGAGAGCAAGACACAGACAGGCAGTATATGACTGAGCTATGACAATCACACATTACCGGATGGACAAAACTGCTAATAAACAATTGCTGTCATTATTACAAAAAAAGGTTAGGGCTGTTATTCTCGCAAACATCTGGTGCTGTACACTAAAAGGAAGCTGTGCGACATATAAGTCCATCAACACCTCACACAAACAAAAATAGTGAGGGAAACTGAACAGGAAAAGGAGCTCTTTGAGTCCCAAACAAAAGATATCAGCCCGGCTGCCAACACAGACAGGGCACCACACCTTGGCAATGATGCCGCTCACAATCAAAGGAACAGTCGTCATCAGTGGAGCCGTGTTTTTAAAGGATATCTTTAAAAGATTGAAAATATGTGTCATTATGGAAAACAATTGAGCCCGGAGCCTCTAGTATACCGAGTTGTTATGCCACTCACACACGCTTTAGATTGTTTTGTTTCAACGCATAATGGCAAACATTTTCCCTGTTTTTAACATTTAAATTATTTGCACGCTTCATAATTTATATATACAACTGTAAAATGTGCAACGCTGCGTTGATGAGCCAGTGGTAATTAAAATTAGCAGACAATAAAAATTGCATTACGAACAAAGAAAAAGCTGTGTTTAAATACATTTTTAAATTGCACATTTCAGTCATTTTTAGTAAATGCAATAAAGCAAACACAAAACGCCCTTAGTGACTGCCACATATGATAATTGTCTGGCCACTGAATGCAGCATTAAAATGATTTCAAACAGTATGGCTCAGAAGATCCAGCAGAGGGGGCTGCTTACTGCAATCATATGCTGATTAATTGAGCTTGATTCTCCCCATGCTGCGAACATAAGTTGTCCCACACTGTAGGCTACATGTTGGTATGTGGTTAAAGGTTACAAGGCTTTATCGAAGTCACCTTTTACCACAGGTAGCCCTTCACATCATTTTTGATGAATATTAAGAAAACACTGATTTTCTGATTATCCCTCATCAAGCCTATATCAAACTAGGTTATGTTCATTTTTATTAATCGTGCATGTTGCTCTCTAATTAGCTAATGAGAGACAAAAAGCAGGTTTAGAGCAGAAAAATGCAAATGACTCTTAGAAAATAGCACAAAAAAGTAAATGGCAAGGCTGAGAATCATCCTTCATTGAAATGTCAGAGATAAATGGCTCAAATGTCACATCAATTAAAACGGGGGACAGTTAGTAGTTCATTAAAGAGAGAGCCATATTGCACCGTCGGGTACCGTTGCCAACCCTTACTATCTGGGGCAGACTGGCAGCGGGTCCAGATGGCACGGAAATCCTCACAGATTTCAAAATGGTCTCTGCAGGGGTGGCGTTTTCTCCCCCGCTCCCACCCTCACCGCTGAGATGGGGTGTGGGCCACAGGCCCATGCCGGCCTACACATTCCAAACGGAGGCATGCAGAGAGCTGAAGGCATCACAGAAACAAAAAAAAAATAATAATAATAAAACTGCAAAGGACAACAGAAAAAAATATGTGACTGATGCTACACACTTGGTAATAATGACTAAAATATATGCTTCTACTTAATCTATGACTACTCCAGGCAACATAAGGCACCCCCCCCCCCCCTTTAAACGGCATAAAAACTCTAATAAAAGGATTGAGTGCTGCCCCATGTGTTGTTCATAATACTGACTTTATTAGTTGGTAATACATAAGGTGTTATTGGTTGCTGCAGTCACATAGGTGTTTTTTTTTATCCACAAACATTACGCCTGAGACCCTAAAGACCTCACTGAGAAGCTGTCACTGGAGATGCAGAATTGGATAAATGTCTCAGCAATAAGTGGAAAGATAACAGTGTTTGAAATTAATGCGCAAAATATGCATTATCATATTTTTTCCTGCTGTAAAAATATCAAGCAAATCAAATATCTAAATCACTACCATTACTAGTCTTCGGCGTACCGGGGACCCCCTGAAGGACCCCAAATCCCAACTTGAGACCTATTAGAAAAGCCTTCTATCTGTCTGTCCCTGGCAGAGGGGAGGAGCAGAGACTTTATAGCGACCAATTACAGAGCGAGAGCGGACTTTTGCCTCTCGTGATTGGCCGGCTTGACCACGCTGCCTTGAGAAACAGGAAGAGTCAATGACATGTGTTTTGATGAGGGGGAAGAGGAGCGGGGCATTGGAGAGACAGCGTTCGGATGCACAAGGCTTAATTTGTAAGCTCCAGTGCTAATTTACAGCGCTAAACTTACTCTAACACAACCTAACAACATACACAATTCATAAAGTGTGCGTGTGCTTACGCTAATGAGGGCTAGCTTTTGCTAATGGACGCCTTCAGATACGTACTTCTGCTTCATTTTAATCTTAAATTTTTTTTCACGTTATAAGAAACACACTCCAAGAGCCTTCATCTGAAACGGCACATTACGGACACATGTTGCATTTTTACACCTGTGCTCTTTCACGGTGCTCTTTCTACTCAATTAATCACGCAGGTTTGACCAGGAACTAGTCTAATGAGAAACGAGTCAAATGATTGACGAGCATGAGGATGCCGCCAGTGATTTTTTTTCTCTTTCTTTTTAACAACACAAGCTGCTTATTGTTTGTTGTTCTTCACCGTGAAGAGCTGGGTAAACAACCAGGCACTCACTTAGACTACTCTGCTGCACCGAAAAAAGCGCAGAACAAACATGATAGCATTATTTTTAATCAGCGCAGACTATTAGCCAAGGCCATTATTGCCAAAGTCCATTATTCTATCTATAAGTCTATTACCATCTTGCTAAATGGCACGGAGTGTGTGCAGCGCTTATCCAAAGTGCACTGTACCATTGTTTGGCTCAGAAAATTTCTCGCCTTTATTGTCAGTTCAGGCAAACCCCTGATGAATACAGTGAGAGCTGCAAGAGTAGAAACAAGAAAGTTGAAGCAGACGCATTTGTGATCACATACCATAACAGATGTGGTGGTGGTGTTGGTAGTAGAATGCGTGTGAGAAGAGGGTGGTGGTGGTGGTGGGGGTATGTACGGGAGTAATCTAAAAATAAAAGACATCCATTCTTACATTAAAAGTGGAGTGTGCAATGAGCAGTGAAGTGTTTGTTTATTTTTGTTTAAGGGCTACAGCTTGTGATTATCATTTTATTAAACAGTCTGTAATTTTCTGAAGCTCAAGGTGTCATCTCCACTTCATAGCTCCCCAAAATTTAGATTACTAGTAAAGGAAGACAAAGAAAAGCAGAAAATGCTCTAATTTGAGAACCTGGATTGTTAAATGCTTTTATTATAGTTTAAAAAAAAAAGAAGAAGAAGGATTCATTATTGCAGCAGTTGCTGGTTGCGGTTAATCTTGTTAATAATAATCTGTAGTGTGTCCGGTTGCTTCTTTAAATAACTAATGTACAAGACTTAATGTGGTGAACAATGATATTTGATTATTAGACCTAAAAATGGTTGAAACTGTCAGTGTATTAGAAGACTTGTGTAAATATACTGGACCTGCATGAATGAAAACA
This sequence comes from Andinoacara biseriatus, assembly GCA_015108635.1. Classification (NCBI taxonomy): domain Eukaryota; kingdom Metazoa; phylum Chordata; class Actinopteri; order Cichliformes; family Cichlidae; genus Andinoacara; species Andinoacara biseriatus. The sequence continues at coordinate 8,441 of VUQJ01016040.1, read as the reverse complement.
AGTCAGTGAAGAAATTACTGCTGTATTGATATTTGATCACTTGTTATGTTTGTAGGTGCAAACTAGTCATTTTTGGTTACTGCTTTTTAAATATCATGCCCTCTGTGTCATATGCTTTGGAACTTTAAATGCAAAAAAAATAAATTATAATAATATCCACATATTAAAGAAGTAATTCATAATGAAAATAAAGTTTAGTCAAAGCTCTGCACAGCTCCCATTAATGTGCACACATATGAGTTAACGGTTTATAAATTGGGATTATGTGTAATATTAAAAGTCAAAATAGAGATATTGTATTTGTGCACTTTAAACTTTTCAGATCATCATTCCAGGAAGGAAAGGTTACTTGTTTGAAACTTACAATCAATGTGACCTTTATTTATTATAACTCCCATCTCTCAAAAACTCACATATAACGTAGTCAATCATCTCTCCTTCCCTCAAAGTAAAAATAAAAAAGGAACTGCTGTCTGGTTATTGCCAGTATCCATCTCAGTCGTCAGAAAAGCTGCACGTTTTTGCTGTTGTTAAGGGCTGGAAACCAGAATCCCATCGGAGTTGCACCCTAAGGAACAAATTTAATGCTAGAAAAACATCCCGGCCATCAACCAAAAATGACGGATTGAAAATAATGTCGAGCTATCTTGGGAATCCCCCACCAGACAAGGGAACAGACTGCATTGTTTTTCTCATTTATGTGATATATAGAACAGAAAGAGGGGAAAAAATGGGCGATTTATTGGTTAGATAGGCGTATTCTTTTCCATGCACAGAAGAAATATTGGATAGTAATGTGGGGATCAAGTCACATCATGACATTGTTTGGAGGCTAGGTGTTCAAATATGTAAGTCATCTTCCATTGGTGGCCCGCTAGGTTTTCAATAGATCATTCAATGCAAATATCTGTGGGAAATTGTGAAAGTTGCCACATGAATATGTCAATGAACGTAGTGTAATTTGTACTTCCTCAGCAGGGCAGCAAGATGAAGAAGCAGGGGGAGAGCCAGTGCACTCAGAAGACCATCTCATTGCTGAGCCCCCTGGGGACGATCCAAGTCAGTGGATGTGAGAATGGTGTGCACACCATCCAGATCCTAATGGATGTCGCACCTGCTGAAAGGTACTGTACAACAGCCGGCCTGGTGACGTGATAAACAAAGGTGTGAAATTTACAGGCAGACAGAATCCACTCCTGTGATGGAGTGCCACCATTCCTCATTGGAAGCAGGGCATTTTTGTAGATCCCACAAGAAATATCCTGGAGAAAGTTGGGCAAATATGAGCAGGCACTAGAAATATGAGGGGCACTAGAATACAGTTGGGCTTGAAATTAGATTTCTGATGGCATGTGGTTGTGATTCTTCCTGCAGTATATTTGAAATTTCAGAAAAATAACTTGTTTATTACCCACAAGGGAGTTGATTAGAACTGATGTCTGTAGGGTCAGCAAAGGCCACGGGGAGCATGGACTGTTCTCTCCTGTTTATTTATGTTTCCTTCAAGTTGTATGCAGTAGTTTTGAGTGTCGACTGACACTCCGAAATGTAATATGTGATTGCATTTCTTGGCCTGCCCATCCCTCAAAAATGTCAGAATGTTGACAGTCTTACTGAAGCGACTGAAACTGATTAAAGTCAGCATTAATAAGTGCCTCTTCCTTATTTTTACAGGTCCACATCCTACACCTCAGATTAGTTTTGATTAGATTGAAATTAAATATCCATGTATGGCAGATTCACATTTGATAAACTTGAATGGTCGGGGAAATTAAACGATTTCCAAATGCGCCCGGATAGGAAGTTATCCTTTTGAAAATGTATGTTCAAATTCTAATTTATGGAAACCCATTAATGACCTTGTATATTATACCTCAACATGTGTTTCCTTCTCGACTGTCTGCTATTTCCAAAAATTCATCAAGCAGTAAAAAACATTCCACTTGTTGTTAATGAGTTGAAGTGAGAAAATTAATAATATGGAATTTTGATTATGGAAGATGTCCTGTAACCATGCACAAGCACCTTTCTCCGTCTCCTTGTGAACAGGGTTTAATTTGTGTGTTCAGGTTCAGTAGGAATATGCAAATGAATTTAATGATTCGCATCACTAGATCATTTCTCACTTTAATATCATTTGCTATGTCGGTCATAAGTGAAGCTCTGATCACACCGCTGTCTGTAAAGGTGTGAGCCCAAAAAAAATAAAAAATTACCAGAAAAAATGTTTAGATTTTTATCTCAGCCGGTTGAATATATTGTTATTGTCACAGGATGGGGAAACTAGAGCCACCTTAGATATATGTAGTAACGCAATGTAAACAGGCATTAAGGGAGGCGAGATAAAGTGACAAAATACAGGCTTATCTTTGCAACCGGCTTTACATGTAGATCTCAGCAAAGCCTGCCTGTAGCAGTAATAGTTCAGATCAGCCATTTCTATTGATTTATTTATGACATACTAAACAAGGCTCTTTCCAGCTTCGGATGGGTTGTGGTACCGGCTTAGGAAGTCAGTGTGATAAATGATCTCTAAGAGCATATTTTAGATAAGGGAAATAGATAATGTCCATGCATAACAGAAACAGAGACCTACAACTGATATTTGCGAACGAGCCAGAGCTTTGAAGGCTTACGTGGCCGTGTTTGCTTCCTGTGTTTTTCAGATTCACTATTGCTTGGTGTTGAACAGCTGGGGCAGCAACAGAAGCATTTGTGGCATTGATAGATAGTTATTGATAAATGCCATTATAGCTACATAAACGCACTTGAAGTATTGCTTACACACCATGACCGTCAGCTCTTTCTAATAGAAACGTCTCAAGCCCTTTTTGCTTCCTAACTGATCTTAGGAACATTTCCTGAAATCAACCTCCTCTGCCAGTCTAACGACAGCCCTGAAGGCACCATCAGATGAACAAATTCATTACATCTCAACAACCCCTGTTGGGGCCCTACACACAAGCCTCCCTGTTAACCAGTTTTCCCCCCCTTTAGTTTTTAGCATGGCCTCAGCGTTCACAGAAAAATGATACGCATTTTGTTTACAGGAGATTACTATTATCTGAAATATGATGCTTCTTGCCTCTTTCACACAGAGCACAGACACATAATACAGAGGAAATCATAGAGCACTTTTTTATTAGGGTGAAAAATGAAAAAAGGGCTGGACTCCTGCCCCGAGACATTTTGTGAGCATATTATTTTACAATGCTTTGATCAATTTGTCTGTCAAGCTGGCTGAGATGTGGGGGAGCAGGAAAAAAGCAATTTAGCTTGTGAGGTCCTCAATAGAAATGTACTACGGGAGCCTGTGTATGACATGTTGCATTAGAACCTGAGTAGCCTTTATTGCCTGATAATGTTGCAAGGCAATGCTGATATCAATCACCCTTTAACAGCCAGTGTGATGTGTTTTTATGAGGAGAAAAAAAAAGAAAAAAATAATAATGCATGAAACATTTTTTGGGAAAATAATTGATTTAATTCAGAGCTGAGGGATTTCTACTTTTAACAACAACAACAAAAAATATTGTGTTGGAAAAAACAGGCACGAAATGTGCTAGAAGCTAAAAATTGTTAAGAACAAGCTCTTTTTGCATATGCTCCTATAGAAAATTGTAATTAATTTTACACGGATAAACACTCTGTCTCATTTGCATATAGATATAAACAATATATTCGTGCATCTAAATTCCCAGCACACTTGGGTCACGTGATCTGCCTAAAATCCTAAGTGGCTAAAACCAAAAATTATCATTATACTTCCCAGGCCATAAATCCCCCCCTTTTTTTCTCTGACACAAAGCCTTATAAATCTGTGTCTGATTTTTCACATTGCACATTGTTTTTAGTTAATGATTTTCATCTGTTTGTTGTTGCTGTGATAGCGGGGAAATGTACCATATGCTCCGGCAAAAGACAAATGATTAGCAAATGAAATTCTGGACAGCTGTCTGACTGAAAGCGTTTGGTTGATAGCATTCTGCTACCATAATTAGCTTAAGCTTTGGGTTAATTAACTTTCTACCTGGATATGCATAATAATAGCATTCTGGAGAAAGCCAAGGAGCTTCCAGTATATCAGCAGCAAAGGCTGGCTTTTTATTTTGTATTTCGGCTGCATATTTCAATTTCAAGAGGCGATTTAGCTCGGGAGCATCGTCAAATATTGTAGATTTTACTCCCCAAGCCAGATAATTCTGAAACAATAGGGGTGTATTATGTGGCAGAAATGCCATTTCTGAATGTAATTAAAGCGGATGAAAGCAATCACCAATTTTTAAACGCTTTTGTCTAGCATGAGGCCTACTTGTAAAAAAATACCCATCAAGAGGAGAAAAGAGGCAAGAGAACCCCCAAGTCCTTATATAAGAGGCCTTTGAGACTGAAGTGAAGTACAACAGTAATTAGTCTTTTGTATGAATTTGCTGGCCATGGTCATGATTAGTTAAGCATATGAGAGGACTGCAGGACTGCATTGCTCTTAAGGAGGAGGGTGTTAAAGTCTATTTATCACCAGTTATCCTCACAGCTTTCCATTATCACTGACAACACTGGATGGGGCCTGAGAACAGCCTAATTGTTCTGAGGTGGAGTGTTTTTGTGTCAAACCTGTCACCCCACTCACATTGGCATTCATAAGCAGCCAGACATTTTCCATCTATCTATCCCTAATACCCAAGCTGTCACAACAGCTTTTACACACTACCAACGCTAGTGTGAAATATCTGAGGTGATGCATTTATCGTTTTTTTTTTTTTTTTTTTTTTTTCCCTCCCGCTCCTTTCTTTTTTTTATTA
>VUQJ01016032.1:24302-39295 GCA_015108635.1 Andinoacara biseriatus | reverse complement strand
TTTTTTAAACATAGGCTTTATACTTTCCCCCCCATTTATTTTACTTTAATGCAATCACGTCTAGTTATCGTCAAGCAGGAACAAGCTACACAGCTCTATTATCAAGAAACCAAACTGGCCTGCATTTTATGAAGCCCATTATTCCAAAAGCTTTTTTTTCCCCAAGATATAAAATCATGCACAGCACTCAATTTTAGCTGACAATTTAGTTTATGAAAAATGTATTTAAGTTACAAATAAAAGGAGATATTACTGTATTTATTTTATATTATTAAAAGCACTGAGCCACCTACATATTACACCTACAGTTGCTTGGCCATGCGACAAAGCTCGTGTCACACAGTTTTTGTGCTGATGTTAATGCCAGAGGTGGCTTGAAGTGGAATATACAGTATAAAGGAAAGAAATTTCACAAAGTGATCTGTCGCACTTGAATTCAGTGAGCCCTTCGCAAAGACCTATTTTTTTTACAAATGTTTGTAAAGGCATAATGCTAGGTGTCTAATTTTATACAACTGAGTCAATGGGATTGAAAATATCTAAATTCAAAGATTAAGAGGTGTAGCCCAATAATTTTGTCCATATAGTGCAGCCTCAATTGGCCCTTTAAGGAAATGCGCTTTTTGCCACATTGGCTTAAATTTTCAGCTCATTTTGCTGCTTGCTCCCAGTCTGATAGTGGCTAGTAGTGTAGAACTAAAAAAGCAGAACGATTAACTAAACTCTCAGCTCTTAGAAACACTGGGCGAGGACCTCTACGTACACAAGCCAACACCAGATGTCAAAGCAGCTAGTGAGAAGAAACAAACATCTGAAAAGCCAAAGGAGGATATTCAAAATGTGACCATAGGTCAAAATTCCGTATCGCAACTTTAAATACCCAAAGGCCAAAGTTAAATTTTCTATCCTGGTGTTTAAATGAGCGATTCGGCTTTGTCATAATTTCAGCTCTTTGCTGAGTAGCACAGTTAGATGAGGATTAGGAAAAACAGATAAACAGTGATAAACATGGAAAAGAGGGGGCTGATATCAATGTTCCTGCAGATTTTCTTTTTCAGTGATGAGTGCTCCGACACACATGCATGCATCCGCTTATACTTTCTTCTTTTTAATCTGTAAGTGGTGCCTTTGATCTGCCTCGATGAGGAAACGCATATTCAAAGGCAGCGGCAGATGAAAGGCCTGTCCAATTATGGTGAAGTAAAGCGCCTCCTGAAATATGCAGCTGTTCATAAACACTTGTACACATTAGTTTGATATGCTGCGAAAAGTCCACATGCTAACGCGTTTACAGCTTTGCGGAGGTAAGAAATAATTTTGAACACATAAATTAATCCCACTAATCATTCAAACAGAGAGAAGGCATAATCTGGCAGGTAATTACAACAAAACATTTCAGCTGCAAAGAAAAACAAGACAAAACTGTTTGGAATAGAGCTGTACGAATGCAAATAAGGTACTTAAAATAAACCACGCAACTACTTCAATAATAAGACAGGCGACAACCAGGTGATTCTGTGATTAGCTGGAGTGTCTGTTATTCTACAACCTACTGACAGCAGTCAGGATCATCTGTCTGTACTGTACTTTCTATATTGTATATATTTATTCATCACAGCAACTATAATCCCCTAGTCACTCTGTAATCGCCTTCGTTGGGCTCCATCCCGCCAAACAATCAATTACCAGGATACACTTAATGATATAAACAAACTCTAAAATGAAAAGCTGAATAAAAGAGATACAATAATGACTTTATAGAGTACTGTAGGTAGTTAGCTTCTATTGATAGCATGGCACCAATTTTATGCTTAATCTGAATGGATTGTTCTTTGGCTGAATGGATTCTGTGGATTACTTGTTAGCTTGTCATCAATTTCATGGTTTGTTACAAAGGCTTGTCTAATCATGTGGCTTCTGATATCACAGCTTTAACATGCATGATGCTTGAAGTGGAGAAAACAGCCGACACACCAAAGGCGGCTAAATCTGACCTGTATGTATAATTGATTTTACATCTGGTAAAGGCTGAGGTCATGTAACAAATTACCAAAGCAGCACATTATCAACACATTATAAATAGAATTTATTTTACTTTAACCATGAATAACACCTCATACGCACCAAGACCGTTACTGTGTAGCCATGCTTGCATTTTTCTGAGGGCTGCTGTTAACAATGCCGACAGTAAAATTGCCAGCAAAGGACATTAGTACAGCATGTTTTCATGCTACCTTAGCGTGTTAAAACACAACAGTTGTTTATATAAATATACCAGTTTTGCAGATACATGTAAGCACTGGGCAAATTAAATTTAAGACACAAGGACGGTGCCATATGAAAAATTTAAAGGATCCCCCAAATATATTACGGATCCCGAGAGAAACAATCAATCCAACAGATGTTGAGTTTCAATTAGAAAATGAAATGCCAGCATTCTAGAAGACTAGAATCAACAGATCAATTTGTGTGGAATTTGCATGTTCTCCCTGTGACTGTGTGGGTCTTCCCTCGGTACTCCAGCTTCCTCGCACAGTCCAAAGACATGCGTGCTCTTGGGTTAATTGGTGATTCTAAATTGGCCATAGCTGTAAATGTGAGCATGAATGTTTGTCTTTCTCTCTGTGTCATCACTGAAACAGACCAGCAACCTGTCCAGGATATACCCCTGCCTCTTGCCCTATAACCACCCCCTTGAGACATGGAATTAGGTAAGTGGAAGAAAATGTTTGGCTGGATGAAAACACTGACATGTTGGTGGGAACAGATAGTCAGAATTCATTAGGATCCCCTTTCAGTCAATCCAATACATACTTTATGTGCAGCACCTCTTTCTTCTCCCTCAGGGAACAGAAGTTAAAGGCATAACTTTGTTTTAGATACCAGATTTGATGGCATTTATTCAAGTGCTGTTCAAATATTTCAGTTTGGACTTAACTGGGAAGCCAAGAAAATAAAATATTAAAATTAAACTGCTTAACCAGTGCGTAGTTCTTATACTTGAGACACTTGTGTCTTCCCATTTCTTTCAAATGGGAAAAAAAACTATTCCACAAATGAATTAACCTTTCATATCACATCATCACTTTTCATATTGCACATCCTTTGCTACAATCATGATAAATCCTTTATTGTCAAACATACTAATACATCAGTGCTTAATGTGGGTCCTTTTAAGAGGCAGTAATAGATGTCTGGGATAAGTGAGAGATGACCGCCAAGATCCATTTTAATGCGCGCCCCATTTGCATGTATTTAGTGCTTGAGGTTATAACGGGTGTCAGCTGCTTCTCACCTTTTGATACCCAATTAACCCTCCTCTAAACCCTTGTACTTTTAGCGGCTGTATTAAGAAAAAGAAAAGAGAACAGCACAACCGATTGAAACCAGGGGGAAAAAAAATAGTTTCATTTTTGTTTGATTACTTTTTTCTGTTTGTTGCAAACTCGGTAGTCTGCAACTGAATGTCGGAGAAAACAGAAGTCAGCTGAAGGGAAGATGAGACATAATAACTTAGTTCTTGTTTTTTGTTTGTTGGAACTAAGTAAAAGTTTAAAGCACTGAGGCTGCAGTGATTGCAACAGACGTGTGAAATTCATTTCATCATACTCATAATCGGTGCAGTAAATGGAAGAGAAAAGTCCAGATATACTGAGTAGCACGAGATAATTACTCATCACGGAAGGTCTCTCACTATCTGCTGCTGCTGAGCAAATAAAATTTTTCGACTGCACTTTACGTAAAACAGATTTATAACATGACATGTTAATTAAAACTCAAGGCGTACTGGTCTGTAGTGTCTGTTGGAATAACTGCAAATACACAAGCTCTTCAAAAGTGGAAGCTCAATTTATTCACTCAGCACATAGTTCCTTGCGGTAAAACCCCTCTTTTTGCAACTGTGTAATGTATATTAGCATATGCATGTTTCTGTTTGGCAGTATTAAAAAAATAATAATACACTTTCCCTTTTTTAATGAAGCCTGAACTGCTGAGCTGTTCTCTCGCTCGATAACAGCCTCAGTAATTGAAGCCAGGATGTGGCTGAGATCCGATTTTCAAGGCTGAAAAATAATAAAATAATAACATGCTTTGAAGAATCCAGGACACCCTGGTGATAGATGTTTACCATCACAATCTTCCAAACACACACACTTTCGAAATTTTGTGATGGCCTTGACTGAGTTGGCTTAATGCTGACAAAACAGTGGGCACAAAAAACATTACTGAAAGTGGGTGGAAGAAAAAAAAAACTTAGTTACTATTGACTTCAAAGCTATCTTCACTTTATCTGATTAAAGGAAAGTGGATTATATTTTTTTTAAACCAATTTTGATGTTCAAGTCTGTGCAGTGATTTTTTTTATTTTATTTTTTTTTATTGGTCTCCCTTCCCATCCAAGACTGTGATCAGAGACATTTGGAGTCTGATGCCTGGATGCAGTTTACAGCCCATGTTTTTCAGAGAGTCAGTTTAACCCTGACGAGGAGCGCTGCGATGCAGTAATGGGCTTGACTTAAAGCCCAATCTCTAAATCACATTGCAAGAAAACACTCAGAAATCAGGCGCGCAGTCATTGACCATTTCTCTCCGCTTTGTGCACTTCTCCCTGACGGAGCACTCTTTAGACACATTAGGATGCTCTGAGGTTTTAAAACTGACAAGACACTAATAGCAGCCCATAATGCGAGCTTGTGCTCCATCACAGACGAACAAACATTCAAGCACATGGCCCACAGACAAATGTACTAACTGCAGTGGTCAAGAGTAATGGTTAGTGTTGCAGAGCTTCTCATCCAGGGCAGCCAGTATTGATTCAAACTCAAAAGAGATGCTTTAAAAGCTTTAGGACAAGTGCAGTGAAGCTCATCTCTCTCCACTTGTTTACTTGATTTTTTTTTGTTTGTTTGTTTTTGTTTTGTTTTTTATCATATTCTGGCCCTGCAGAGGCAATTCACCACTGCAGCACAATGAGAGCACATTTTTAAGGCCCGCATTTCTAACTGCAGAAACAAATTTCAGAGAAAGCTAAGGCTAAACCATTTGGCAGTGTCTACTTTGTGCAATGTCATCATTAGCATGTCATCCCAAAATATTTTTCCCCCGCTGATTCAGATATTTTATTTTATTCCAATTTGAAACCCAACTCTTATTCCATTTATTCAATGTGGTGCAGTTACTATTACCAATTCTTTAATCAAGCATTAAAACAAGTTTTTGCATGAAATAGCATTTTATCTAGTTTATATCAAATACAGTATACACCTAAATATTCTGAACAGAGGTTTAGTGAAAGAAGAGACAGATGGAGCTCACGTCTTCAAGAGTTTCTCTGAAATTTTCCAATAGCCGCCAAACCACGTGTTGGTTTGCATTCACAGCGTTTAAGTCAAATAAAAGCATAAAGCTGCTTCTTTTATTATCAGACATGTTTTCTGAATCAAAAATATGAGAATATCTGAAGGCCCGTCAGGTTTGACTGATCTGAAAATATGAAAATCAGCAAGTCACCTGCTATCAGAAATATGACACATCGTACTGTCGAAAAGGTCATCTCATAAAACTAGACTGCATCAATAAAGCAAAATGCCATCGAAAGGCAGCATGACAAACAATCTCATCTGATTTAACCTTCGGTATCAATGAAAAATGCGAGATATGACAGACTATAAGAAAATATAACATCAAGTCTATTCAAATTTTCTCTCGTTGATAGAATAATTACAGCCACGATCCTTAAGGCTGAAGTCAGAACATCTCAGTGAAATAGCAAGAAGTTGAGTACTTGAATAAGAGCATCAGATTCGCCAAAAAAATACTGCTTGCTGCCAGTGCTACCCCTCAGCTTCCTGGCAGTAGAAAATTATACGTGACATATTTCTTGAATTTACAAGATTTTCTGAAAAACTTGGCCTCAGACCTTTAGGTCAAGGTCACCAATATTCAAACCTGACCTGAGATTTTTAGTGGATTACACCTATGCTATTAGTTTGAACATACTAGGTGACGTGGTTCTCGAGTTTTTGCATTCACAAAGGTGAAAACTGAGAGACAATCAACCCGTCAGCTGTTAAGCTGAGGGGTTAAAAATAAAAAATGGAATAAAACTACAAGCTGGAGAGGGAAACTGGTCTTTTCCTGCACTTTAGGTTAGCATACAGTAATTACATGCCTCTCTACATTCTGTGAAAGACACGCAGGAACACCGAGTTATGCTTTTTATTGACAAATTGAGCTTCTGACAGATACCAGCTCTGACTGATCAAATTATTTCAACTTAAAAAGCAAAAAAATAAAGTCTACTGGAATATCAATTTCCTTTCACAAACATTTCTCTACCAATGAGTCTGATTTTGAGAGCTCAAAGCATTACTGGGCCGTGAGAATTTGACAAAAAAAAATATATAATAAAAACAGCTCCAGGCTTAATTTATTGACTCAAGAGGCAACATTGCTGAAGGTGTTCCTTTAATTTCCAAATTAATTCCCAATTTTGTTTTAAAGTGATTAAAAATTTTTTGGAGGCGTGCATCAAAAAAAAGGAAGTAAATATTTAAAAATAATTAAAATCAGCAGTGCTTAAAGAACACACTGCACACAAAAAAGTACAATAAAATCCCAATGAACAAGTTATTTAAAAAACCTTTTAAAAGTAGAGTCTGTAAGTTTGTAAGCCAAGAGTACATTTATCTCTGGAGCGCACAGTGTGGAAAGCCATTTAAGAAACTGGTGTACTTAATACAATTCCAGCTTTGGTGAATCATCTACATTATGGCCTGAAACAACTTCATCATTACTAAGAAAGCAGACACTTATAAATGTCAGCTGAGCATTAACAAGGCACTCAGAGCACTCTGTCCACTGGCAGACAGAGAGAGTGAATGTCGGAAAGATTATAAAACAAAAAGACGGAAATGGAGTGTCTGTGACGTCTTAACTGAGCAGCCAATCAGAACTGGATTAACAAACAGCCGTCAGCACCTCCAGCGTTAGAGCAATTTATCAATCCAGTCTGCTTTGTGACAAACTAAAAAGAGGCACAGCTGCTACATCTGCATGTCTAGATACTCCCTGTGTGCCTTTGTCTGTGTGTAGGTGTTAGTTAATTAAAGTGAACTAGTGAACTGAGCAATTACGTGATGAGTGGCATATTTATGGAAAGGTTAAAGCCCTTAGTTGATTTATCTGCTACCTCAGGCCTGGACACGTCACTCCCAGTATATAAATGGAAACAAACAGGCTCAGACAATGGAGAAAGTTGCAGTGTCACACTTTTCTACCGAGGCATATAAAAGAAAAAAATAATTTAAGAACAAGAAAAGAAATGAAAAAAGTACAGAGAGATGAAATTGAGAGAAACTACGCCATCTATGATAACAGAGTGCTGGAATTGGAGAACAGAAGTGAATAAAAGCCACAAAACCTGTGAAAAAAACTCTGTTATGCCACAGACAATGCCGAAAGCCATCTTCCATTACTGAGACTATTTGTGTCCAATTCAGCCCCTTAAAACATTCAGTTTCCTGAAGCAATTCAGCAACATGGCACATCACCTCAATATCCTCCATTCTACTTGGGAAAAAAAACACCATTCTCTGGTTTGGAGCCATCCAATCAGACTTGCAACAGTTTTATATGATGAAATGGCACTGAGGCGGCAATGGAGCTCACAATGCCCAAGAGAGCTTTGGCTGGACGCTGCTATTCAATGCGAATTCACATCTGACTACTTAGTACATGATTCTGACTAAGCTGTGATTATTTTATAACTCTTGTATTATTGGATTATTGTAACAGAGACACAAATACCATCAAAGACAGTCAGGGTTTGAGTATTTATTTTCCAAATGACAAGTCAGCCCAGTTCAGCAGCCATCGTTCTTACGGATATTTGCACAACTTTGAAGATGAATAGGAAGCATTTCATTGGTAACTTCTGACAGCAATTCATGCTCTTTTTTTCTTTTCTTTTTTTTACTAGTAAGAAAACCAAGATAGTAACTACAGAAAAACAGCAGCCAAGTTTTTAGGGACAACTACTGAAGCCAAATACAATTACTCTAATGCATGCGATTTAGTGCAAGATAGTTTTATCATAATTGAAGCCATTAAAATATCTGAACCAGTGGTTTGAATATACAATGAACAACCTCTTGAAGCCAGACTACAAATCAGTATGAACATTGTCTCTTTTATCTAAAACACTTTACCAGCACTGTGGCTCTTTGTCTTCGCCTGACTGACATTTGTCACATAAATGGAAACTTTCCCATAATTTTTGGGCTTATAAATCACTTAACCTAGATTGGCATTATGTATTCAGGTCACTTGTTTCCTGAGTCTTCTGCCTCCCACTTTATGATTTGCAGGTATTTCTGAGTGCTTTCTGCTGCTCAGGACCAGCTGGCTAAGTCAATAATAAGGACTGTTTAAATAATAGAGCCGTGTACAAATTAAGGATGCTCTTTTGTTATGCAAAAAGGGAATTACTAAGGCAATTAGGAAGAGGATTGTACAAACATGTGCCCGCCCCAAAGGCACAGGTGAACAGGGTGAGCTCGAGTCATGAAGCACCTGTGAGGTGGCGAGGGGGGCAGCTTCTTGCAGAGTTGTTTTATGTGGTCAGCCTTGGTTTCTGTCATCTGCAACCTTTAAAGCAAGCCGTCTCTGGCACTTCTTTAGCTGTGACCAAACTACCGAAATTCTTCTCTGCTGCATGTGTAGGGAAGGGCGAAATGACATTTCATGTTCCTTCATTACATTTCTTTTTCATTTCCTCTCGCCTGTCTGTGCACCGGACCCCTTTTCTCCTCAAACGATCTGCCAGTGACACTGTCATGGCAACCAGCATTTGCAGATCACGCTTGCTAGCTCCATAGGATTGCAACCCATACTAAGTGAAACCCACAGGATTATTGGCATGGAAAGGGGCAGACACCCAGAGTGTGCTACCCTTTTAAAAAGTGGAGAAATTTGGATCAGGTCAACAGTCAGGTTTCTGCACTTTCCACAGTCACATGGATCTTAAATAGACCGGCGCGGTAAAGAGTGAGCTGAATCAACCAGCAAAAGCTTCTTTACAGGTAGTGAGTTTGTCCTAACTCTAAGTTGTGACCCCAACTTTGGTTTGTGAGCAAAGCAAAAATATCTGAAACAGGTGGCCAAAATATGTCTCCTGTGCACATATACAGAAAGAATATAAATCCTGCTCTTCTTGCTACTTCATCCTCAACATCCTTTGTCCCAATATAGGTTTGCATTCAGTAACATCCCTCCTACAAATGCTACTTCTTTCTGTAGATTTCTCTAGGACATACACTTGGATAGCGGTGGGCACATTTAACTGGGGTGAGACCTTAGGCAACTCCAAAACATGGTGGAAGTGCTCCATCTGGCCTGGAAAAACTTCCTCCAAGAAGAGCTGATGGGCATGGTTGGAGAGAAAGACATGTGACCTACTCCACTTTGCTTGCTGCAACCAATGTAGAGTGGGGAAAAAGCAAATGATTTTACTAAACCACTCAGGCACATAATGAGTAAACAAATATTCAAATATAAAAACATGTAAACACTTGGGAAGATTGCAAAACTGCAAAATAGAGTTAGTTGATAAGACAGAAGGCAGCACTTCAGTGAAGTGAATATCTGCAGAGAGCAAAACAGCTAAGCATGGACAAAAAAATAAATATTATCAGCTTGATTCCCAAAGCATGTGCTTTCAGATAGCTGAGACGCTAGATTCAAATAAGTCACTCTGTCAGGAGTGCTGCCTATGCTGATCTCGAGACCGTAAGTTTTCTATGCTGTCAACAAACGCGAAAAAGCTGAGATTTTGTATTTTTTCGATGAGAACAGGACACTGTGTAGAGTTAGTGGTAAGTACATCTAAACTCCAGGGCAAGAGAAAACGGCAGGCATGAACACAAATATATCACGGGTGAGCAACAAGCAAAATCAACTGCTAAAACTGTTTGGCTATAACACCTTGGAGCTACATACTTGTAAGTGGTCTGCATATGTGAAGAGCTTTGGTTAAACTTTTTTTCTTTTTCCCAAAAACATAGAACAGCTGACCTACTGGAGATTAAGGGTGAGGCTTTCATGAATGGCACATATCCTGACTGCCAACTTCCTTAACGTCTACCTAACCACTAGTAAAAGTCCAAAATGACAACACTTATTGACTGCTGCAAAGACCAAGTACAAACAAATGTGAAGAAATCTGTAAGGGATTCATGTTGCCATTGTTCTCTCAGCTGAGCGAGAGCCAAAATTACTCTTTATAATTCAATTCAAGCAGCTTTATTGGCATCAGTCTTTCAATAAACAATGTTGCCAAAGCATCGGAATATGCAATAAAGAATAACAATATGAATACATTATATTACAGGGAAACTGATGTATATATTAATAATTTACAGTGTTTACAACATATCATGTGTCCTTGTGTGTCATTCAATGCATTTCTATTTACAAGCATGTTTGCACAAACTGGGCAGCGAGATCTGCCCCATCTCCTTCACCGAGAATCTTTTTTAATTTTAAGTTTTGAGAATATCCTGCAATAAGTCATAATGAACACTGCCTTTAACGAGGATCACAGCCAGCCTGTTGCATTTACAGTTTTTAAGATTCTGAATGCAATGCAGACACACAGCTGATATACAGTCACAAAGGTTACGGTTAAAGGTAAGTAATGGATGTAGTCATGTGCAGTTAAGGTAGTATGTGTAGGAGTGTGCATTTTATGACCCACGCTTTCTCTCTGAGCTGCGTATCCATCTCTGTGTGAGGGGGGCATTAAGCAGCGGGGTGCAAGGCCATCCAAACTGAGTTATGATCACACACAGACAGTACGGACTGAAGCGAGACAGTCAGACGGTGGTGATGTCAGAGGGAAGGTCAACAGGAGGAAAAAGAGACAGAGCGAGAGCAAGTCCGAAGGATCAAGCGCACTTGACGATTGCCCTGTCATTCATGTAGTTGCCATAGTGCTGTCTGGCAGGGTGGGGCCTAAAATGAGCTATAAATAGAGAGAGAGGACAGAGGACAATTACGATACATCAGCCGTGGGTAGAGAGACGTGTTCTTGAATGTGTCTATTTGTGTGTGTGTGTGTGTGTGTGTGTGTGTGTGTGTGTGAGAGCACTTTTCATACAGCATTTAGGGGTAATTACTGGTCTCTCTCAGGGATGAAAAAACATCAATCCAAAATTAAATCTTGATGAAGTGCAACAAATCATCAAACCTGAGGGCAAACACAGATTACAAAACACACACATACACAAGCGCAAAACATACATGTAGGACTTAAAACTTTGTCTCTGTGGCAACCAAAAACCACAATTTCATGTAGGGATCCACCTAATGTGAAATGTGGAATACTGTGCCATTACCGACACTAATGTTTCAAACAAAAATTTAGCTGAAAATTTAGCCCATACTGATCAGTTTTTTGGGGACAGAGAGGTTGGGGTAGTAGGAGTGGCTAAAATTACATAAAAATTTATCCAAAGTTTAGCTGAGCCTAAATTCTCAACGCTATCATAGAGAATTTACACAGAGCATATTTTGTATTCAGACAGCGCCATCATTGTTACAGCAAAGGATATGACCCACCCCACACTTTTCTTTGGCAGATTCGCCTCCATTGTATTGAGCATACTGGGGTTTGTCAAGGGCACAACAGAGTGTGTCTCAGAGAGATGATCTAATTACTGTCATTAGCAACATTAATTGGAGCTTTAAAATTAAAAGATTAGCTCAGGCGCTAACTGTGCTAACCTATTTCAGTGTTTTAGAGAGAGAGAGAAAAAAGTGGAAAAGCAGGAAAAGCAGGAAAGGCACAATGGGAAAGAGAGCGCATGCTTACTAGCTGGAAAATGAATTTGGATGTGGGGTATATCATTTGCCCACTTAACCTCATAAATAAACTCACAGAGGCCATGAGATGCAGAGGGAAAAGCGGTGTGTCTGGCCCTACAGTCCCTCTTCTACCCTTTCAGCCGCCACCCCACTTCACTAATTAACAATTGTTTTAATCCTCCTTTAATTCTGCAGACAACTGCACACATCTGTGTGTGTCTGTGTGTGTACGTACATGCTGAGGGTCCCTCACAACATTCACCAGATTAGTCGAGCTACCCTCCGCCAAGCGTCGCCCGCAGCGACCAAAGGTAATTGCTTTTTAATTAAGCCTCCGGCGCTAATCCCAATGATATTTAGCAGGCACGAATTGGCGCACGCACACACACACACATACACACACACACACACACACACACACACACACAAACACTGACGAGGGGACAAACTAAGAGGGAGACGTTCAACAAGACATACTTGGCTGTAAACTGGACAAATGTGTAATAGGCTTTGTTGGCATTTCTCTTTTGTCCACAGTGGGAAGCAAGGCAGCCACTGAAAATGAAGTCACTCATGTACTGAGGCAATAAATGAATTCTCACCCCCTGCCCACTCTGAGAATATCCTTTAGGCTGAAAATGAGTACTTGGGTCGATTCTAAACTCTCACACACACACACACACACACACACACACACACACACTCTGTCTGTGGGTAAGTGCCTGTTTGGGTTTGTGTGTGTGTGTGTGTGTGTGTGTGTGTGTGTGTGTGTGTGTGTGTGTGTGTGTGTGTGTGTGTGTGTGTGTGTGTGTGTGTGTGTGTGTGTGTGTGTGTTCGTCTCTCCGGTGACCCTGAAATAAGCCCTGCAAACCCCAGAGATGGAAAAGGCAATCGCACACTTCTATCGACCCTTTCTTCTTCAATCTGTTCCCCTCCTTTCAGACTCGGGTCTCTCTTCCCATCTTTCCATCCTTTTTCCATGCCAAGTTCCTACTTGCCCTCCCCACCATATCCAACTTTTTTTTTAAACTTCTAGCCTTCCACAGTGTCATGTTTAGATGGCTCTTCTCTCACTTCAATTTCTTCCTTAAAATACCCATGCTTGGCAGCCATCATCTTTTCTCTCATGACATGTTTTTCTTCCTCTTACGCTTTTTGAGTCAGTCCTTTTTTTTTCCTCTCTCTTTTGTAACTTCCTTTTCAAAAAAGGCAGACTTATCTCCTTGAGGCATGAAAATGTCCCTCTTTTCAGACATTTCTGCACTAACTATGAAACATACTGAACCAGTGAACACCCACATTTGCAGCACCGTAGTACATCTAATTTGATTCCTTGTCTCATCTAACAGCTCTGGATTTCCTTTGATGTCTGTGGTCCGACGTGCGGAGGTACCACTGAGATGGAGCTGAAGCTTATGTCGAGCTGTCTTTCACAAACATTTTCATTGCTCACGCTGATCCGCTCCTGTCATCTCTGATCCCTCTCTGAACTTTCCTGAGTATCACATGGTTCTGTCTCGTGTCTAATCTCTTAACCATGTAGTGGGGAAAGGACATTTCTAATTTAAGACGAGTTTTACCTTTCAAAAGCTTGTCAGTGCAGAAACTGCACGCCAATAGTGAGAGCTCCTCTGGGCAAACTTATGACTTTACAAAAACTATGCTCAATATTTCTGTGACGTGTTCGTGACTACCCATCAACCCACCCCCCACAGCTCTCTACAGTGGCATTTGACTCCAGCAGGCTGTTCCCGCCAGCAGATTACAGACTATATATAGTATGATTTATCTTTAATCTCCCTATGATATAACACTAAAAACCGTTTTCCAGTTGCTCTTTGTTTTACCTCTGAGGGCATGCTCATTGTACCATTTCCTTCATCCCTGTACCTTCTCTCTGGGTCTCATTTTGTTCTCCTGTTCTTGTTCTGTCTTGCCCACTCTTCTTCCCCTGCTATTTTCTTGGACTTCTTGTTTTTAAACCTCCGTTCCTTTTTATTTAGGCTACTGACAGCCCAAGCCAGGGACATGCCCTTCAGAAAAAAAGAAAGTAGGTGAAGTAAACACAAAATTCGACTGATTTAAATCAATTGAGGAAAAAAAAGTTCTTCTTGCCACAATGTTAAGATGAACTACCTGGATAATAAACCTGCAGGCGAGTCATACATGAAATGCATGTGAGCATAGTTTTAGCGGTGGAAACTGGCCCTGCAAGGATCTGACCCTGCATGATTAGATGTTGCCATGTAAGAGGAAAGAATTTGATGAATTTTTCAGCAGAATATAAGTATCTGGTTTGTAAGATTCGCATGAGGGGAGGCTCAAGAAGCATGTAAGCCATCTAAGAGTTGAGGAAGATGGGCTGAAGGTTTGGGGAGGAACGGAGGAAAAAGACGGAAAGCATGAATGATTTAGGAGCAGCAGCAAAGAGCAGATGATGGCATAAATAGAAAGAGGGTGATGTGAGCCGGTGCATATGCTGCATATTATGGTGATATTAGGAAAACTGGTACAGAGTGAAATGATGATACTAGAGAAAGAAGAAAGAAAGTCACACTTTATTCCCTATTTCTCAGCTAAAAATAATTTGTAGTTCCATCTAGGTTTTTTTCTCCCCCCCTTTGAGTTGTTGCACAAAGAGCCTATGAGGCAGGTGAATAGATCAATTAAATGTTTATCTCTACAGCAAGGACAAGATTCAGAGAAAGAATGGCACCAAGACAAAGATGCTAGCTCAGATGTGAACGTTTCACCTTTCAAGAGAGATTTTTAGAGGTGATAAATAACTGCAAATACACACCATGTTTTTGATAAAAGTACAAAAAAAAACAAACAAAAAACCCCCCCCAAAAAAACAATGAAATACAAAATCACAGCACCATGGAAATAAAATACGGAGCCACTGAAACGTAAAAAGAACAGACGTTATCTTCGAGCAAATGTCCCACTCCTTCTTAAAGAATTAATTACCCTTGACAAGAGGAAAAGTGTCCAAAGGTAGAAGAGAATTACAAAAAGAGAAAGAATAAGAGGTGAAGCTGATGCAGGTAAACAGAGAGGGGGGGGGGGGGGGGGCAGAAAGGGGGAAAAAGAAAAAAAAAGGGGGAGGGGAAGGAGGGGGGGGGGAA
>VUQJ01016032.1:3308-19344 GCA_015108635.1 Andinoacara biseriatus | reverse complement strand
TATTTTTCTTGTTTCCTCCCCCCCCCCCCCCAGTACAGTCTCTTCATGTTTCTCTTTCTTAATGAATGTGTGTGGTAGCAACCTGTTAAGCAGTCTGAGATGTCAACATAATAAAGCCAGCTAAAAACTTTAATCAAGAGATCAAATTAATCATGGATGTTATGAAGCAGCACCCCATCAATCGTTTGACCGACTCCAGAAAACGATGCCTCAGAAAATCCCAAACAAGCATAAATCCAGTTGTGTACCCAAAAACACCACACACACACACTTTTCCCTCACAGTCTCTGTATGCCTGCACTCACTTCAAAGCTGACAGTATACAAAAATTTAAAGAGCACAGACCCAAAGCCACACACTACAGCGGGGATGCACAGTTTGAAATTTTTCTTTGATATGCTGAAGAAATGCCAAAAGTTCCTAAAGCTGCTGATGCATTTATGCACATATATATTTAAAACAACACGCTGTGGAGGTGACAGAGTCCTAAAAACAACTTCAGCAGGAACAGAACGTCTTGACAACCAAATGACTCGTGAATAAAAAGGCCAAAAATAGAGAAGAAGCTATGGATGAGGCAAAGACAAGCAACTTGGTGATAAACTCCGGATTTCTGAAAAGCAAGAGCATTTACACGGAAGGGGGGAAGAAAGGAAAAAAAAAACATGTGCAGCAAAACTTTATGGGTGCTTGCTGACAGGCAAAACACAAACATACCATAAATCTAAGCTCGAAACAAATCCGAAAGCCACAAAAAGACTTTAACTTGCACACACCTGCAATCATACAAGTTTTTTTCAAAAATTCAACTAAATTAAAAAAATTAAATAGACAAAAAACAACAGAAAAGAAAACAAAAAAATATAAAACTCTCTGTTCTCCAGCTCCGTGTCTCCACGTACCTTGCAGAGTTTCTGGTAGCGCGGCGAGGAGATGGCCATCCTCTGGAGCCTGTGTAAGAAGACCACCACTTTCTGGAGGGAGGTCCGGACCATGGCCATCATCTTAAGACTGCTACAAGTCTGCAGCAGCCTGTTCCTGGTCCGCATGCTAGCACTGCCCTACCCCGCTCATATTGTTCTCCCTCTCCCTCTCCCTCTCCAGCCGACCAGACCCCAGCCAAGCTGACGTGATGCGCACACACACATGTACACAGAGAGAGAGAGAGGGGGAAAAAATCCACACGCACTCGCAAGCGTACTCAGCTCAGCATGCCCCCACGTTTTGTCACATACACACACACACACTAAACATAGTGAGCGCAGCCTCAGTTTGCTTTCTCCCCCTCTCTCTCTCTCTTTATAAACAGTCACTCACACAGCTCTTAGCATGCACTCACACACGCGTGCGATGATGCAAGAGAGCCGGACAAGACGAGACACTCACTTTCTCCTCCACGAGGACATTCACACGCGCACCTCGACTGCTGAGCCAGAAGAGAATCAAACAAATCACTCGTGACGGCACCCTGCAGAGTCAAGAGAGTGACAGAGAAGAGGGAAATGAAGAAGACAAAACAAAGAAGAAAAACAAACAGGGAGAGAAGAGTGGAAAGTACTGGCAAGCAGAGAGGGAAAGGAAAGAGAAAGGCACGAGTTGCACTGGACGAGAAGAGGAGCTGTTCGTACGCGCCTTACTTTTTACTGCTACTGATCCAGAGAAGGAAAGAGAGGGAAGGAGTGACGGAGCGAGAGAGAGAGAGAGACACCAAAAAAGAGAGAGAGATGAAAGAGAGAGAGAGAGAGACCAAAAGAGAGAGACGAAAGAGAGATGAAAAGCAGCAGTGTAAGGGAAGACAAACAATGCATCTGTTGTGAAGGTTGAATGACATTATGCCAGACAAGAAACAAATCAATGAGAGAGACACAATCAGACGAGAGAGAGAGAGAGAGAGAGCGAGAGAGAGAGAGAGAGCGAGAGAGAGAGCGAGAGAGAGAGAGAGACTGTGCAAGAACTTGGAGGACAAATGAGAAGCACACAAAACAGAGATATAAAGGAGGAGGGGTTATT
Source organism: Andinoacara biseriatus (assembly GCA_015108635.1). Taxonomy (NCBI): domain Eukaryota; kingdom Metazoa; phylum Chordata; class Actinopteri; order Cichliformes; family Cichlidae; genus Andinoacara; species Andinoacara biseriatus. The sequence continues at coordinate 17,334 of VUQJ01016032.1, read as the reverse complement.
TCAGGCATCCAGCGTTCTGGGAAGCAGAAGTCCCATTCATTTTCTACACTGGCAACCTTAGCTGGGGCAGTTCCACGGCTCGCATGCCGGTAAAACGCATGGATGATTCTTAAATGTAAAACAAGTATTTGGATATATACTGTACTGCTTTCTTTCACCACAAAACATATAAATGACATCTTTACACATGCACAGAGGTCAACAAGGAGTATTTTAGTAAGAGTCACAGCATGAATGTCTGACGTGTGCGCCAAGCAGGTTCTCAGTCATCCATGTCATGGTAGTGTCAAGTGCTTGAAAGACTCAGCTGTACACCCGCACCTACTGTAAACGAGAAAGAGCAATCTTTCGAAGATTCCAGTGTTCACATTTTGAACTGAGAAGACAGATGGTTTGAAAGCGGAGTAATGAAGGCCATCTATGGCCACTGTGAAAGACCATCGCTGAACAGAAGTGGTGGCACCAGCTATCAGCCAACTACAATGCAGTCTTGAGAGACTTTCCCAGGTGTTTCAACCACCACTCACACCTTGCCTGAGGTGACCTCAATAGGTCACATGATGGTGGGGTGAGGCAATGTCTTGCCAAGGTTTCTCCTCTTTCACCTCCTACATGATTATTACTAGCTCAACAACCTTCAGGACCACCTCCATGGGGACAACTCTCATTGATTAATTACCCAGGACTCCCCATCAGTTGTTTAGAACTGAAGACGCCTCTTTGACGAGAGGCGAAAGATCTTCACAGACCTAAAGAGGTCTAGTTGCCTTCTTTTCAAGCACTCGAGACACTATACCAAAAATGCCAGTATATTACTCGCTTGGAGACACTACAGTTGAGTAGTTCTTACATTCTTGGAAAGCCATGCGTCATTGGTGCTCTGTAGTGTAGTCAGGTGGTTACAACAACCGAGGATGCACAGATCTTCTGATGAGCCTGCATAAGGGCGAGCAAAAACCCCAAACAATGCTTCTATAAACTATTTGTTGTGTGGGATTTGCCCACACAACCATCTCTAGGGTTTACAGAGAATGGTCCAAAAAAGAGAAACTATCTATTGAGCAGCAGTTTTCTGTGTGAAAATGCCTTGCTGATGCCAGAGGTCAGAGGAAGATGACCAGAGCTGATAGGAAGACAACAGTAACTCAACCACTTGTTACAACCAAAGTATGCAGAAGAGGATCTCTGAACACACAACACTTTCAATTGTGACGTAGAAAAGCAGATCACCCTAAGTGCCACTCCTGCCAGCTAAGAACAGGGAACTAATGCTACAATTTATACAGGCTCACCAAAAATGGAAAGTAGAAGATTGGAAAAATGTTACCTGGCCTAATGAGTCTCGATTTCTGCTGTCACATTCGGATGGTAGGGTGAAAACTTGGCGTGAACAACTTGAAAGCATGGATCCATCCTGCCTTGTGGTGGTGGTACAATGGTGTGGAGGATATTTTCTTGGCACACTCTGGCCCCTTAGTACTAACTGAGCATCATTTAAACGTCACAGCCTAACTAAGTATTGCCGCTGACCATGTCCAGCCTTTTATGACCACACAGTGTACCCATTTTCTGATGGCTGCTTCCAGCAGGATAATGCGCCATGTCATGCTGCTCAAATTATCTCAAATTGGTTTCTTGGAAGTGGCATTGAGTTCACTGTACTCAAATAGCCTCCACAGTCACCAGATCTCAATCTAACAGCGCACCTTTGAGATGTGGTGTGTGATGGTATCGTGTAAATATGGACCAAAATCTCTGAGGAATGTTTCCAGCACCTTCTTGAATCTATGGCATGAAGACTTAAGGCAGTTCTGAAGGTAAAAGGGGGTCCAACAAAAATGGATACAGATAACAATCTTTATTTCCACAAAAAGCCTGAGAAACTTTAGTTTCATAAGCGGTAGTTTGGAAACAAATAGTTTTCCCCTCAGATATCGCTGTCCTTCTCCATTAATGGAGCCATTTTTATTGTCTCAGTTTCAGACACCTGAGATATGATCACGGAACAAATTACATTAGGAAATGCCAAATACACTCAAAATCTCCCCAAAAAGCTATTAAGTGACTCTTTTTGATTTAATTTGTATCTGTGGTGCCAAACACAGGCTGCATCAGACCAGACTTTTGTCATAATCCATGTTTTCTCTCCTCTCAGTTTCCTTGCCGTCTCTTATCTAATAAAAGCACAACTAGTCCAAAAACATACTTTAAAAAATTACTTCTGTATTTAAAAGTAAAGGCCAAAGCCTACAATACACCTACAAACCTCTGCAATAAGCCAGGAAATTTATGTGTTTCTGTGTTTCCCACTGTGAATATTATTTTTTTAAAAAACAAAAACAAATATATTACAGGAAAATATTTTCAGACACAAACAACTGTGTGGGAGAGATATAGTACACGTCTTAATTATGAGCCATGTTTATGTTGCCAAAAATAACATTTTTAAACGATTAGCTGAGAAGAGAAGAGGGAGGCCTTACTGGAAAACTGCAGATTAAAAAAAAGAAGGAAAATAAAAAGTGGGTGGAAAGCAGAGCATCAGAAGAGAAGGAAGGAGGGCAAGGTCAAAAATAAAAGATAAAAGGCTTTTTAAGCATCTTTTATCAGTGCAGAAAACATTTAGAGACTAAATCTGCTGGAAACACACCAGCAGCGAAGAGATGACATTTAGAGACAAAAAAGGGGGGGTAGGAGAGGAAAAAGAGCAGAGTTAGGTGCAACATCAGAAAAGCAGCCACTCAATTCCTCCAGAGCTCCTGACCACACAGTACAAACCCTACAGCAGATATTTTAACCCTTTTCATGTTCTCTGTTACTGTTTGGCTTTCATTAAAGTGAAGAAAAGCAACCATATTCCTCCCAAACACAAAACAAGAGCACTTACTTGAATTGAGGATGAAAACCAAGAGCAGCAGCCTCGCTATAATTATGACTCACATATTTTTTTTAAAAGATGTGACACAAATTAACAGACAAACGAATGCTGTTTTAGTGCATAGCACTTGGTCCCTGATTAGGTTTATTTAAATCATGGTAAACTTTACAGTGTAAAAGGAGGGAAAAAAATGCAGCCGGCGAGAGTAATCACCATTTACCTACAGGCATGTGCGTACACCGTTTACACAAATGCGCACAATGAGTGATGGCATGAAGAGCTCTGTTTAGACAAGGTTTAACTGGCTACAACATCCATTTTAGTCATTCCACAGAGTATTGACTCTGCTTCACTGGGAATTACAAGAGCCACTGAGTGTTATGATGGCTCTGGGTTAAAAGCACTATGTACTATGTTTCAAAGAAAGAGCTTGTAGAAAGTATGTATGTGTCATCTGCTTGCATCAACATAATCATACACAAACCCACATAGAATTCTAATGCCCACAGATAAACATGCACAAGGTGAGCTAGATAAAAGCAGCTCTTCAGGCTGTGCACATCTCTGCACCATGGCAGTTGTTATTGCACTACATTTCTCCAAATGTGCAGGTTTGTGGTGCGGAGGAGTGACCTACTGTGTACTACATACCAGGTCCAGTAAGACAATATGAAATTACATAACCCGAAATTATTACCATGGTAATTAGCCCTTTGATGTTCCCGTCTCTGCTGGACCATTGCAAATTAATGAGAAGGCATGTGTTATGAAAAGATGGAATTTATGGGATTAAATGTCTAGAAAATGAACAATTTTAAACATACTGTATATAGATAACACAATATAAAATTACATATAACTCTGTAATGACTTGCGCACCGCCTGCCCTCCAGTGCCAAGATAATGAAAGCATACTGAACGGGATCAAAGCTCTATTGAACAAACTTGTCCGAGTGGCCTTTAAATTCATGCAATGTTACAAACAACAGGTGACAACGTCTCTGACAATGATTAAGCTTTAATTTGCTTTTTAAACTATACCTCCATCATAAACAACGACTGACGCAGAGAACAGAAATTTCTGAACCGGAAATCCGCTATCCCCTAACCCAATATCCTGGCTACACTGGAAGCCCAGAAAAATAAATAAATAAAAATCACAGGAAACTAGCCAGTGGGTTCCCAGACTGATCACATAATTCCCCGATTTAACAGACAGTCACGATCAATTCTAATCCAGCTCAGCAAGAAAAACAAACAGGTTTGTTGATTCCGGTGGCCATGTCTGTCATTACTGCGTCACATCCAACAGCATCAGTTGTTTGTGGTCTTATGCCATTAAGCCTCACATTTTTATGAAATATCAGTTAATGACCCAATTTGTATTTGTCACTGAGCCTGACCATTTACCAACTGTGGGCTTAATATGAAAACAGCAGAAAGAATGGCAATTGCCTACGGCTACAAATTGTCATTAAAGTAACTAAGCACTGAACAGTGGCAGAGCAGTCATTGTAAGCTAATAAAAGGCTTTGGTGGGGGGAACAACAGTCAGTAAACCCACAACATCTAAGGCTTAAGTCTGTCTGTGTTATGTAAACCCACGCTCTGAGCAAGAACCATCCATCAATCTCGGCTCCAACTGGTAATGGAACCAAAAAGAAGATAACGACAGACGAAGTGGTTATAAATCAGGAAAGATTCAACGATATGTTTGCTCTTCAGTACAAACCTAATGGTATGCAGTGGATACTAACCATTTTAAATTCAACTCAGTTACTAATCTAACATTTACAGGAACTGGTACATATCCATGCTACAGTATGCTGTTACGTGGTTGTTAGGCAAACAAATGATGATGTCATAATATAATCATGCATAATTCAAGCTTTGTGGAAATTTGACGTCACTGTCATAAAATTAAAATTATGCCATCCAGGTTCATAAATGCTACAAATGGGTAATTTTAGCCCATTGGTTCCTAGGCAACATGATGATGTGATGATATCCGATATAAATAATAACCTTCAGGGACCTAAGATCTACCTGTGTGCCAATTCTGGCTTCTCATCTCCTGATCATGTAACAGGAATTCGAGGACAGACAGAGATTATGTCTATTACAGTAACATACATGACCTTTGAGATAAATCAGAAAAACTTTGCAGGACTAAAATGTAATATTATGAAGGATGTGAGTTTGAAAGGGTTTATAATGATGGATTATGTTCGATACAACAAATATAGATCACTGTACTGAGCGGGTAAATGTGATAACAGCATCCATTACTTCCAAATTACCAGAGCTGAATCCAGCAAGGGCTCAACAATGGGTTACAAAAGTCTGTTAGCATCACATTCACATCAAGTCGATGAATCAGAAATCTTTGCAGCCATTCATGCAGCGATTCTGTGTCATTTTTCTCGCTAACCTTGGCCTCTTTTTAAATGATTGGAAAATGGAAGTGGGAGTAATGGCACTGTAGCTTTCAAGTACAAGAAAACAGAGAATGTTATTATTAATAGGCTGGTGATGTCAGTTCTGAAAGATGGATGACACTGCAACATTTTTTCAGGGACGAGGAGTTTCTCCGAAAAAAGCAATAAGATTGTGAAAACGTCGCTCAGTGGAGGAGCCAAAAGAGATGGCGACAATGTTGACAGGGTCAACATTTTTAAAAAAACATTTCAACTTCAGCAGACAAAAAGAAGATTAGAACGTGTTATATCTGTTATAAGGCTGAGATAAGGTGGTTTTGGGATTAAAATATTACATAAAGCTTAAGATGATGAATGTCAACTGAACCTGGAGGGAAGGTCTGTGTAAATGACAAGCAAGTGAGGGTGAGGGCAAACACACACACACACACACACACACACACAAACACACACAGAATTTGTAAGCAGGACAGAACAAGAGGATCAATGAGCCACATTCAATGGGTACAAGCATTCACATGACCTCTGTATACCCTCTCGTTCACACACCTTTAACCAGCAACATACACACACCCCAGCCCCTCTTCAGTAGCTGAAGGATGCACTAATGAAAGATGACAGTGAGATAATAGGCTGGGACCTGTGCATATATTCCACACATACTCACAGTTTCTCTATCAATTTATAGCCCCTACCTCCAGCTGACGCCTCAGCTCCTTCGCGTGGGCGGAGTCCTGCGATACATCTTCCCTCTGGGAGGCATCAGCGAGAACGTTGACTGTAGTCTCTGCCTCCTGGAGCCATTTGAGGAAGGACTCCAGCTCCCTGAGAGACATTTGCACGCCCTTCAGTTCACTGTCCAGCTGCATGTGACGGTCATTCGCCCTGTCGAATAATATCATTGAGGCAAATGCATAACTATACATGAGAAAATATTCACGGCAGTAAATACTGAAATAGTGAGGGAAGTATATATATTATTAAATGGTATCGGTCTTTAGGTACATTGGGAGGTTAGCAGGTAAATTTGTATGCACCTATTGTTGAGGCTGTTCCAGGCAGCATTGTGTTTATCTGTGACCTCTTTGATCATCCTGGTGTCGTCGCTAGAATACTCTCGTAAAAGGTGATTGGACAGCTCGTTGAAGGCTGTGATTGCTGCTTGGCCTCGGCCCAGAGCTTGGAGAAACTCCTGTAAAACAATCAGGCACTTTGATATTCGTGACACTGGACCATGACACTGCAGATGTGACAGATGTGAGTCAGCATGAATACTGTAAGTCACTGTGAAGGGCACTGTTTATCATTACTGGAGTTATTCATCTTCCTGTACTGGTTTCTGTTTATTGTTGTGGCTTGGTATATGAGAAACTGCCATGCGAGTATATTAATGACCCATTCTCTGAGCTTAAAAAGAAAATAATTAAACTGAAAAACACAGAAATTTGTTATTCTGCTGCTCGGTTCTCTGACATTGTTTGTTTAACCTCTGCTTAATCAAGCACATTACATAAGACCCAGGTGATTAATATTCCAAATTTAGCATTAGCAAGTAAGTCATCCATATGACTACTGGGCTGCTTTTCTTTTAACAACAACAAAAAAAAGTGCACTTCACTATTTTAAATACATAATTACTCATTATTGCAAGACCACACACCAGAAGCAAACAGCCGTGTATGAAGCATTCTGCATTCTGTTAAACTCAGTTGCCCTCTAGTGTTTGGTCCCTGTAATCTTTCAGAAGAGGAAGGATTTGGTGCCAGGAATCATTGGCCAAGACATCATCTCAAATTAAAATGATCGATGATGTGGGTGTACGAACGTTATTAAAGTTCAAAGTGATACTTCAGAGAGGTGATTTATTCATTCTCGCCTTGTATAAACTTACACAACTGCATAAAGGGACCTCTAATATGTTATAAAGTTTGCTTTGATCTATTTTTTTTCCCTCCGTGAGGATTATGAGTAGACAAGCTCGCTTGCAGAATCACAGAAAATGACCTTGGGACGACGGGCACAAGACACGCTGAGGTCACATAGAGAAAGTTTAGCAGTGAAATTATCTGCAAACCTTATTGTCTTTAAGCTGTTCAGTCAGAGGATCTCTGGACTGACGCTGAAGAAGGTTATGGAAACGTCCTTCATGGTGCCCGATAAGGGCCATCACCTCCTTCCTCTGCTCCTCCCACTGGTTGCTGTGGCCAATCATATTATCCAGCTGCTGGAGCCGTGCCTCAACCCCATGCTGAGTGCTGTCCCACTGGCTGCGTACCTTCTCCACTAAAATCAGTGACAGATGTGGTTACATGGATAAACAGGAATGCTAAAGTAGCACAAATTCTGCATATAATTTTGGACAAAATGCATCTTTGGAGAAACTAATGTGTTTTCTTTTTGCTTTTTGCCTGAGAACTTTTCATAGTGCTCTATACATACACTTCTCAGTAATGGATGTCCGAACGTCAAGGTTGGAGGTCTTGTTTTTGATGTTCTGTGCCAGTGTGAAAATGTCCTCCAGCTGAGGGTGACGCTGCTCCAGGTCAATCTTTGTCACCTACCAAGAGAGGAAAGAAACTTCAGAGAAACTTACTTTTTCTATAAATATTAATCACACACACACACACAAAAAAACATCTCAATTTTTCACCTGAAGACGTCCCATAGTGGTCCTGATCTCATTCGTGTCCCCCACAGTGACAATATTGGACTTGAGCATCTGGGTGATAAGGACAAGCCAGTCTGCAAGTTCAGTGGCAGTCTCGTTGAGATCAGTGGGCGCCACGGTGTCCGGTGTGTGTGGGGTTTGGTGATGTGGGTCCTCGCTCACCAAGCTGGCCATCTGTACGGCTGAAGGGACAGCAGATACTGGAGCAGGGGCGGGGAAAAAAATAAATAAATAAGGCAGGGATATTTGAGGCAGGCAAGGTTTGACATATAGAGCTCCTTTAAAAGGAAATGATGCAACAAATATTAAAGATGTTAGAGTGAGGGAGGAGGTGTTGTCAAATGGCTCTCAGAGGATGGTGGCATCACACTAAATCATGATGAATGAGCCATCAGGGATTGTTTTAGTTTGGTGCAACCTTTGCTGTTCGCCTCTTATTTGTTATTTTATCAAGCATTTCATGCTCCAGATTAAAGGAAGGCCATAAGGGAATTGCAAATTTAAGAACTTATTACTTATTTTTGTCATGCCCTGTTAATGATCCACAAGCATCCAATTTTTAATACTGCATTGGGACAAATTTTGGATTACCTTCTCCTTATGCCCTTGATGCATCATAAAAACAGAGGCAGTGATACATAAAGAGAGAAATAATTGCATTTCTAGGATTTTTTTTTTACCCAGTTGCTGGTGCTGGACAACATGTTGGTGATGTGTCCATGGAGAGAGAGATGGCTGAAGAGATTCCCTCAGCCGGCCATCCAGGGCTTTCCAATCAGCTGCCAGCTGCTCTACCTTAGCCTATACACATGAGAGCACATAAATATGATTACTGACATAGTACAAATTAATAGTATTAGAAATTGTGCGTATCCAGATAAAAAGACCTTAATTAAAATTAAACTAAAAAATTATACAAAACCGTATTGCTCAAAGTAGGAGAGCAGCACTTTAACAGTGCAATAATATGGGACAATCAGCAATAGATTCTTAATAAATTATATTCGTATGGAAACCTTTTCTTGAGGCAACAGCTGCTGTCGTCTCTGTAACTCTATTGAATGAGCTAACAGGTCCTCCAGGTCCTTCTTCCTGTCCTTCATGGAAACCTCAAGAGCCTGCAGTGTGTAAAAAATAATAATTTAAGGTACAACATGCCTCCATTTGATGAGTACTGGTGTATTAGTTTTCTGTAATGGTTTTAGTCCACCTACCTGTGCCTGTACAGGATTCAGGCCGCGGGTCGTGATTGTCTGGTGCGTGACAACGACCCAGTCGGTCAGCCTGTTCATCCTGTCTTGAAACTGGGCGTGACTTTGCAAGTTGGTCTCCACTTCACCCACTTTGTCCAATAGCTCATGGGTTACCTGCAGAGAATGGTGGAGTCATGAACAGCCGATCAAACGAACCTCAACATTTAAGTCAAAAACTTTAGGTACAAAGTTAAGAAGTCACCTATTGCAAAGCAACAATTAAAGCTGGGGTGTATTGTTGGTATAACTCTTACTTTGCTCCAGTTGAGATTGATGGCTCTGAGTTTGGCAACATGCTGTTCTCTGCTCTGAGGGCTAAAACTGGGACCGGACAGGATCTGAGGAGCGTGCTTGTTAAGCCAGCCAAGACGTTCATTCTGTAAATCCATTTCCTCAGCAAGGGCCTGCAAGGAAAGATGCACAGACTCTTAATTTCACTGTCTGATGGAAAATGAGAAAAAAAGTCAAAGAAATGGGTAACAAGGAAGCAAATTGTTGTTGCACAGAGACATGTAGTGTAAATCATTGTACTCTGCACAGTGTATCTTCACAAGGCAAAAGTCTGAGTTTGTTGTCTTGGGGGATGAAAACAGGGTTATTAAAAAAACAGGAGTTGTCAGTGCTTTTTCTGTGTATGTTTGCTGGATGAGACCAGTTTTGCTTGTGATTGAGACACTTGGAGCAACTTGGGCACACAGTATAGCATAAAGAGGGAAGAAGAACAAAGGAAAATATAACACAGTCAGAGCTGACCATAAAAGTAGCACTTCCCTAGCAGCTCTAGAGCAAGAATAGAAGTCTCTGAGCTCCCATGAATCAGACTAACTCGAACATGTTTGGGGTTTTGCTGTACCTTGAGTTCTTTGAGATTTCTGTCAGTGGCAGTGACAGGCAGGGAGCCAACAGCGTTTTCTGCCTGCTCGAGCCACACAGCGAGCGCCTCGCGCCTCCTCACCAGGTCTGACAGGGCCGGATCCCCTCCAGCCAACCTGTGCAGACACACAAACACACACACACACACACACACCTTAGATTAGGATCTCCATTTCCTGCAAGTTGCAGGCCTGATCCTAAAAATTTACATTTAAATTGCTGTTATAGGCTGACTGACCACAGTGATAACGTTAACCTGCTAAACACTGATAAAGAAAGAGACTGATGGTAATGGAGAATGAGCCCTAACCTCTATGCTACATTGTACCCTGGAACCAAGAGGTTATATTGTCAAAACACAAGGATGTCAAACTCTAAATCCCCATTCCTTCCCCTGTTTTGTACAAGGTCATTTTTGTGGTAGAGTTACCTGCGGTGTCTGTCTAGGACTTGGCGGTTTGCAGCTTTCCAACGCAGAACCAGAGTTTCCAGTTTCTCTTCAAGCAGGGGCCCATCAGGAGGCGAGAGCTTGCCAATTATCTGCTCTCCGGTGCGGGTGAGTCCAACCAGGACAGGCTGATGACTGGCAATTCCTTCTTCCAGCTCCTAAAAATGCATACAGGACAAAGAAAGAGACAAAAGGAGAAAAAGAAAGAGGGGGAAAAGGCTTCAGTCAAACAGCATAATCTGATCTTCTCGTGTCCAAATCCCCAGCTCAGGTCCATCTCTCCAGGCAAATCTCTTATTGACACATAGGCGTGATTTGTAGCGAGTCACGACTTAAGCTGCCAAATCTCTACTTCCACCAAGAGAGATTTAACCTGCCAAGACAGACTCGTAAAGTAGAGTGAGTGATTGTAAAGTCTGCTAAAGGGTGAGTCAGCTAATTGATCTCTCAATTCCCATCCACTTGATCCCTCGTCTCATTCTCAGTGGCTGTGAAAACATGTAAAAGAGATAGACACGCAGGACTGCAGCTCGAGCTTTGCAAATCACACCGATAAAGGTAATAATGGCAGCGGTGCCGTCAGCGATAATGCAGCAGCTTCAGAGAATTTAATTCCCCCTGGAAATGAAACTACCGCTTTAGCAATCAAACAAAGCAAAATTTAAGTCCCCTTCTAATCTTACTCTTCAGTTCACTTCTCTCCATTTCCACTCGGCATAATGAACAGTCAGATGTTTGTTGTATTTATTAGATACAGTATAGCACCCATTTCCCCTGGGGGAACCAAATGCAATTATCTTCTGTCTAACCATTTAGCTGCCTATAGCTCAAACATATTTCTACGGCATCTTCAGGAGTTAATAACTTGTAAACACATGCTGATGGTGTGATATTTCCAAATTTGTCTAATTAGTGTTTATAATAAAAGATAGAGAGACCTGACAGTTCTTTGTGTCACACACATACACAAATAAAAATCTATCTTTGGGTTAAGGAAGCCAAACAGACATGAAGAAAATACACCAGGCAGTCACACACACTTAACACCAAACTCCACTGACCTCTTGGTATTGTCGTGCAGATTCCAGGTCCAGCTGTCCATCAGGGCCAATGCTCTCGGACAGCAGATTCTCTGTGTCAGCCAGCCACTGACTGAGGTCTTTTAAGTCACAGTGAAACTGCCCCCACTCCTCTACGGCACGGTCAAAACTCCTGCAGCACAGCAAGGAAACACACATGCACCATGTCTTTTTAAAAAAATATTTCACATCAAGAGCTGAACTGAAATCAGGAGATGAACTGTAAAAAAGAGAGGAAGGACAGGTTGAAAAAAAATGTTCAACTCTAGTCCCTCCAGGTTCTTTCAACACAGCTGAACTTTCTCAAAGTGTGTTCGGTAGTCCAAAAAAGTCTATGAAATTCTGTGCTACCAATGATACAAAAGTAATGTGTCATTACTAATCTAGATGTGGGGCATTTACACCAATAAAACAATCAGACTGTGTATATAACTAACACTCATGTTCGTTTTATGCCCATAGAAACGTTGCCTTGATTGTGACACATCAAACTGTTATTGCTCACTTCTCTCAGGGTGCAGTGAACCCCTCCCACTGCCACAATCAGTGGCCAATCAGTGGCCACTGATTGTGGCCACTGATGTAAGTTTGACTTACAGCGGATGCAAGTTTGACTTACATCCGCTGTCAAACTCAGTTTGACAGTTTCCGCTGTCAAACTGAGTCCGAAAGTTTGAAAAAAATGGCCTTTCATTTAAAAGTAAATCATTAAATTTATATTGTGCTTCTGTTTATCACTATGAAACAGATCTCAAGTACAGAGCTAGAAAACCTTCAGAATACAAATCGTTCCAATAGCGTCAAAGAAACTGTAGGACATGTATGATCAGTTGTTGTTGGGATTATGTTGGGGTCCTTTCTCTGTTTTAAGGGCTTCCTGGCCCAAAGAAGAATAAACATAGATGCAGTGATTGAGGAATTTAAAAAGCATACGTAACAATACCACAAAATCATTGCGCTCCGCTACTGTATCTGTGGTAAGTAAGAGCATAATAATGGGGAAACTGTGTGTATATTGTATCTGTTGTATCAGCTTAAATAAATTCCACTTGTTAATATGCTACTATTATGGAAAAATGAAAGAATTCATCATGTTGTGCCAATGGGAAATGATAAGGGAAAATAGAACAGTTGACCTCTATTAAAAACGCTGCAACACTCAGGAACCCCGGACAACACCGTAAAGTTCACAGCACCACTACTGAATAAAGAAATACAGAGCGGGATGCCGATTACTTAAATGCATAATACAAAAAACAGATCTTTATCACGTTGGTGTTCTGCTCAATGGCTGTTTCCTCTCAGAGAATCACTCTGAAAAGAACAAATCTGATTAGAGGGACAAGCTGAGGAAATGAGTTTTGGATGAGTAATTTTATAAAATGTAATTTTTTTTTTTATATTTAATGATGCCCAGAGGTTATTGTGATTACAGATGGAGTGCTGCAGAGTTTTGTGTGCAATCTCAAAATTAGCTTACTAGTTTACTCCTGTCTTTGCACACACTGTACTCAGCAAATGTGGAGACTGTTTATGCCCAAGGAATTGTGTTGATGGTAGTCAAGGTCATGCACTGTGCATGTGTGTGAATGACTGAATAACTGAGTAAGACTGTGTGAATAGGCATCAGACGGTTATGCCCAAGGAATGGTCATTAACTAAGGTCGGTGTGTATGTGTGTGTTCTTTACCACGTGTGCTGGTCTATCTCTTTATCTGGTCCTGCTGTCTCCTGACTAGTGGACAGCTGGCATTTATTATCCCTGCAGCTACCAAACATCCTGACACGCATGGTCTCTCACACACACACACACACACACCACATGTTAAAATGTGCTTGTTTGTAGTTCTCCCTTTTGTTTTAATGTGAAAGTTTCCTTTAGCACCTTACATTTAGCCACTGAGCATATGCAGTGTGATCTATTGTACTATCTGTATGTGAAGCTGGTACACGCACCCTTTCCTCTGGTTGTACATGCGGTTGAGGCGGTCCCACTCGGCATTGAGCTGTGTGAGGGCGTCTGCCATTTGGGCCACGTCAGCAGGCGAAGCATCCTGGATGGCATCGGGCTGGCGCTCATGGATACCTGTGACCTGCTCACTCAGACACTCCAGATTGTCTTTGATATTCTGCGAAAGGAAAAGAGGAAGTTTGTTGGTCATCCTTAAAAGGCTCCCTGCTGCATAAAGGATTGTGTGATTTTAAATGTGGCAGCTGATTATCTGACACCTACACACCTATTGTATAACTTTATTCAACAGATCAACCATCAAAGAACAATAAACCACCAGAAAACCAAAAAATTCTGCACCATTTCTACCGTAGATATTTAATATCTAATTTTAGAGGTCGGTAGAGAGATGGAGTACAGCTCACCCTCAGTGTGTCT
>VUQJ01016023.1:2164-12727 GCA_015108635.1 Andinoacara biseriatus | reverse complement strand
AAAAAGCCAGCATTTTGGTTGCAAATCACTTATTGTGACCAGAGGCCAGAACAGGGTTTGAACTTATCCAAATTATGAATTTCACATCGTCATATCCTGTACATGCTCTCAGATCATTAAACATCAACAGAGCTGCAGCTGAAACAATAAAATGTAAAACTGTTTAATGCTGTGATACCAACAAGTCAGTTAACTTACAGTATCAGCAGTTTTTCCAGCTTTCTTTCCTGGCTGCAAATAGACTAAACATTAATAATATGGTGTGTCTTTTTCAGTCTTGCTGAATAACACGTTCACACAGTTCTTTTACGCTCTAGTACCATAAGGCACCTCCTGCACACACAGAATCACACTTTTTTTTGCTGATTTCTCTGCAACAGCTGTGTTTTTTTTTTTATGCATGTATTGTGTGTTTGTTTTTCACATAGTATCACTTTCTTTGCTAACTCAGTTTCTCTGCTGCCTGCAGACTTGTTGATGTTTCTAAGTGGTCAGATGGTGCCAAATGCAGCTAGACTGAGAAACCTTGGTTTGACTAATTGACATTTATGTGACCACAAAGCTTAACTGCTTGATTAGGGTAAGTGAAGCCAGATAATAGAATGATATCCCGAGTATGTTGAACTTGCTTAAGGACACTCAGCAAATTCAGGTGTCTGCAAACATTTTCTGCAGAAAGCTCAACATCAAGGAAAACACAGGTGACCGGGTGTTGGTATTACATGCTGCTACTTAGCTCTGAAGGTCGTGTCCTAGAGCGTAGTTGTACTCATTCCACCTGTCTATATTTTATTCACGTCTTCTCATCAATCGACATATGGCTAACACAGCTCCTTCACCATTAATCAATCAGAAAAAGTAGGGATGCTGTGTAAGCAAGGCCAGTGTCGCTCTTCCTAAAAGTAGATGAGAAGTTCCTAACAGGGTCTGCTCCAGGCAGAAAAATCTCTTACATCTAGACAGTTCTGTTGTCCATCCACTTTGCTGCAATAATGTAGCTATTCCAGGTTGAGGAGGAGTAGCTGGCCCAAGTGGTGTAGCATTGACAGTAATGCAGCATTTACAGTAATGCGGATGCTTTTCAAGTTTGTTTTGGTGACGAGAGCTGAGCATTAAAGTAAAGCTTTCAATTTATCAGTCGATATCCTGTACATTCCCACCCTCACCTATGGCTATGAGCTATGGGTAGTGAATAACAGAATGAGATCACAGAAATGAGCTTCCTAGATGGGGTGCCTGGACCAGCTGTAAAAACAGGGTTAGGAGTTTACTCATTTGGGAGGGGGCTCAGAAGAGCTGCACTTTTTCATCATAAAAAGTAGGCAGCTGAGGCTGTTTGGGCACCAGGATGCCTCCTGGGAGCCTCCTAGACCCAAGACACCCTGGAGAGATTATGTCTCCCTGTTGGCTTTGGTGTCCCCCAAGAAGACCCGGATGAGGTGGCTTGGGAGAGGAAGGCCTGTGAATCTCTCCTGTATCATTTTAAGAAAAGAATAAGATCATTTTGAATTTGATGGCAGCAACACGTCTCAGAGTTGGAGCAGGGCCGGCCATGTTTACCACTGTGTAGCATCCCCTCTTCTTTGCCTTTGCAGATGTGCCAGCTGCCAGATCCACAAGCACTAAGTTTTTTTATCTCAGTGCTGATAACAAGCTGGATGGTCCCTCTCCTCTTTAGTCTGGAGGATGTGGCATCCATGTTTTCCAAAAAGAAATTATAATTTTTATTTATCTGACCATCGAACAGTTTTCCACTTTGCTTCAGTCCATTTTTATTGAGCTTTGGCCCAGAGAATGATCAGGGCATTTCTCGATCATGTTTAAACGGCTTCTTTGCATGATAGAGCTTTAAACTGCATTTGTGGGCGGCACGGTGAACTATGTTCACAGAAAATGATTTCTGGAGGTTTTCCTGAGCCACTGCAGGGATTTCCATGATATAATAATACCTATTTTAAATGCAATGCTGCCAGAGGGCCAGGAGATCACAGACATGCAGTATTGACTTTTGGCCTTGTCACTTGCACACAGAGATTTCTCCAGATTTTCGGAATCTCTTGATGATATTACACACGGTAGATGATGAGACATTCAAAGGTTTTGCTCTTTCCACTAGTTCCACTAGTCTTTTTAGTATCACTTCCAGCCTTTTGTTGCCCCAGTATTGTTGCCATGAAATGCAACATTAGCTAATGTTTCTCATGAAATAGCAAAACTTTTGCTATGTTTTCTATGTTCTATTGTGAATGACGTGTTTATGAGTTTTGAAAATCATTGCATTCTGTTTTTATTTGACATTTTACACAGCGTCCAAAAGTTCGTTTGGAACTTGACTGGCCTGCACAGAGTCCTGACCTCAACCTGATAGAACATCTTTGGGATCAATTAGAGTTGAGACAATACAATGATTTGTATGATAGTATGAAAATGTGGGTATTTTCCATGGAATGACCCATACATGAATTATAATGGAATGGAAGGTTTTAACAGTTATTCGTTGTTGAATTTTTACAGAGGTAAAGGGAAATTTCAGCAAAATTTGATGCAGAAAGGCACAAAGTGAGACAATAAATTTAACGAATAAGCAGAAAATTCAGTCTTTTATGTTCTAAATTTCCTGGAGGAGGATCTCCAAACTGCCCGCCTAACGTATCCCCCCCAGTTTTGACTCCAAACCCACGCCATTGTAAGCAGTCAGCGACACTGCTCCTACCCCTTACCCAAGGCAATGAATCAGTGCGCGAGGAGAGGAAACAAAATCTTCTTGCTGAGGGTGTGTTTATGACAGAGAAGGTTTTTCAGAATGACACTACTTCAACCCCACCATTACCCCCTGGCGCACGCGTCGGGAGCTGTGTGTTGTCTTTTCGCGTCACATCACAGACTTAACGGGAATCTCTAGTGTCTTCTCGCACGTCCGGGATTCTGCACAGGATGACAGCGTGGTGATTTTGGTGTCTTTTTTGGAAGCATTTCTATGTGCACGAGAGGATTGTCCTAATGGGAAAACGTGGAATTTGGAATCTGATAAACTCCACTGCGCGGACGGATCAGGTTTGGACCACAACTTGGGTTAAAGTTTCCTAAAATGCTGCGCTCTGAAGCGCCGATACTTCGAGAACACAGGATTTACGATTAACCATTTAACCTAGTGTTATTTTTACACAGCTGGGGATGAAGGCAGATCGACGAACTATGAATTTTCTCTTATGGATATTAGTCCTAAACTTTTTCTTGTGTTGGACTTCGGTTGACGCACAGGTAAGAAACATTATGCCCATACGCGCTACAGCACACGGCATCTTTGTGCTACTGAAGTCATATTTTAAACAATTATTTTCTCTCTTGAGCCTAAAGAAGCTTAGTAGAAACATGATATTATAAATTCTCATTATATAATGTTGGCCCAGCAGAAGAAAAGATGAGGTGCGCACATATCCGTTATGTGGAGCAACACGCCTCATTTCCCCTCTGTATAGACACATCGAGCAATCTGTAAAGAACACGGCAGTCATGCATGCACTTACTGTGTGTATTTGCACATTTTCTGTTTGCCATATATAACTATATATATATTATACCTAAATAAATAGATACATAAAGAAAGGAGCAACAACAAAGAAGTGCCATCACCCAGAAATATAACAGTATAAGTCATATATTTTTTGCTGTAAACTTTTCTCACACAGTATGAAGTAGAATGTGTCTGCATCTACATCATCTTCCCCCTCCCTCCATTCGTCATAAAATCAATATCGATACCTGCATTACAGAAAGAGAGTATGCATTTGTTATGGGTCTAACTTGTCAGGAGCAATTTGTTCCAGATCAAATTTTTTTTGTTTTGTTCTAAAATAACCATAAGCTGCCAAAATGAAACACATTGCCCACATTAGTTGCCTTACAGACACATTCTATCTGATGGGTCACTTTTAAAATAAATCCAAAAACAGAACCAAATGCCTCCTCTGAGCTGCAGCAGTATGTTGGAATTTAGATAATTAATTTAGATTTTTTTAAAAAAGGCAAATGCATCTGAATAGAATATTTTGCATGTAACACGAAGCTGGACTGAGTAAAATTTTGACACATGAATCACGACTTGCTGTGATATTAGTCACTGATGAGTCCCAGTTGTTTATAGTGAAGCATAAGCTGCAGCATGTTGAGGGCAGGGGAGTGTTCCTGCATTTACAGCACCATGGACAGTGACTTCAGCACCGGCTCTTCTATAATAATGAATGATGTGAATATACGTTTTTTTTAAAGGCTTCTGATGATATGGCATTGTTCAAGTCTGTTTTCTGAACCCTGAAATTTGCATCAGTGCAAGTTAGGACTGTCTGATTTATTATGATCCTCATATAAGTGAAGTGTGATGCTCTTCCTGCACAGCTGCTTTAATTTCATCCATGTCTGTCACCAATTCTGTGCATTTTTCATGAAGACAGACATTTAGCTGGCTAAGACAAGATGTGGGAAGATAGCACCTTTCATTCTTAATCCCACAGATTAACCTTTAATGTAACTTTTTCATCAGTGGAATTCTCTGGGTTCATCATTTGGCTTATTTGCATTGTTAGACAAATTGTGAGGATCAATTCAGAGCCGGGAGTCAGTTTCGGTAAAGCCTACAAAGCCTCACTGGCTGAAATCTGAGTCAGTAATCAACGCGTCAGCCTGATTTGCAACATCAAATACAGGGTGCGCATATTAAGCACCAGCTTCAGTTTACCTATAGCTTATGTACACAGGAAGTCCACGCTTGGAAGTTTTAGGTTAGGAAATAAGGAGGGGAGCTTCTTTTTACATCTAACCAAGTATCCACAACAGAGATTTTAGGGGTTTAAATGTTCTTAACAAACTGATTCTGGTGCCTGGCACTGTAATTATTTATCCTGGGACTGAAACTCAAACATCTGCTGTATACCAATCAACCACCCTCAGTGAGATGGCTGGGTTTATGCTGGGCTGTTTGGCCTAGGAATGAGTAAACATGGAGTCCAGTTAGTGAAAAAGATTTGAGGTGTGGTTTACGGATACCTTTATTTAGAAAAATCCTTGAGCTGTTTGCCTGCTCATCATTAGGAAATTTGTCTATAAAAGGAGATGATTTAGAATTGTGGTCACCTTTGATAAAATTAGGTGCCCAGTAAAGATGAATCAACAGCAACACAACAATATTCCCTAAGGTGAGAGAAGAAGCACAGGGTAAGAGCTAAAGGCTTTAAGTATCAGTAGAGCTGCTTGTACCTAGAAATAGAATGGATATAGAGATACTGTGAAATGCCGTGTGGAGAACTAGCCCCTCCTGAGCTGAGTTGAAGCAGTTACGGTCCAAAATTTCTCTAAAAGGTTTTGAAGGTATAAGGTGCTACTAGGGGAAGCGCTTATTTCTCCTAGAGGAGGTTCACTCAGTTATTCTTTTTAGGGATTTGCTTTCTCCCACAGCACTGTGACTGTCAACACCTATGAATCAAGCTTTATTTGTAGTGCTGTGTTATATCTGGTAGAGCAGGGGTGAGCAAGTAATTTTCCTGAGTCGCTTTAGAAACTGGGACTGCTGTGGAGGGCCACAACAGTAAGAGAAACAAAGAGCCTGATTGATATAAGGTTTTTAAGACTGATACTGATATCTGGTGATTTAAAAAAAAAAAATCTTTTTTTTTCTTTCAGACACATAAAACAACATCTTTCCCTATCATTTGTTAGGTGAAGTTATTTATTTACTCATTGACGCTCTGGCTGACTCCACTTTGGTCAGGTGTGTTGTTTTATGGTGTTCAATGACATTACAGAGTGCCCTCTGGTGGACAAACTATGCAACATCACCACTCATAACATGGTTGAAGGGTGTTATTCCAGTCTTTTCTTTGCTTTTTAAATTTTCATTTATTTGAAATAATAATATTATTAAAATGCCAATACCAACAGACTGGCAAACAGCTAATACTGGCTGATAATATCCACCCGCAGATAAGTCAGGCTTTAGTAGACGTATGCTGGTTGGCAATGTTTAGACTCAATACCTTTCATAAAGTCTTCCTTCCCATCATTTAAGTAGGAGCAGCTGGTGCTGAATATACTCCAATGTGATTAGCTCAGTTTCACTTGTGACTGCAGAGCAGCACAGATGCAAATGATCAACTATGTAGGCTCTATGGATTCAGCACAGGACTATAAATGGAGCTTTAGTATGGTTTAGGGTAGAAAAAAGGTCAGGGAACAGTGGCTGCAAGATCAAGATTGTTGTTTTAGTTTTAAATATTCTAGCTTATACTTTAAACATGCGCCATCTTGTACTTAATGTTCAAGTTGTTAAAATTTAGTCAATAAACAAGGTGGGAATCCTTCCCAAGCTTCTAGCAAATGCTTTGAGTTAACTAAGCATTATAACACTGATGAGAGTCTATCATTTGGCTCTTCCAGTGTCTTTAATTTATACATGCATAAATCAAGAGTTAGTCCAAGTTTCCTGCCACTCTCCAGATGGAGCTTTAACATATTTCTGAAAGCATGTTAACTATAATTAACTCTACTGGGAAATGTTAATGCTCCAAATCTGAAACATACACATCTTAAACATGATCTGCAAAGAATATGAAGTCTGTTTGATTTTTCTGCTTAATGGTCTGTTAGAAATATAATTGTACATGGTTCTGTAAGCTTGATGTGGTATAATAACCACAGTGTTATTTTCTTGGACAGGCTGTAAGATTGTGAGACAGCTTGAGTTTATAATGATGTCTTTGTTAAATTTTTCATTTCATTTTGCATTAGGAAACCTTAGAATAATCGCAGCAAAAGTGAGATGTAAAAATTTTAAGAAAACACTTACAAGAGTGCTAAAAAGAAAAATATCTGTGCTAACCCTTACGCATCTGCTCATTGACCTGACATTTAAAAATGTGGGCACAAGCTTTCCTCTTACTTTTGGCCACAAGTAATACTGAGTGATTGGGAGTGGGTCTGAGAGGTCATGGAGTTCTATATGAAGTGAAGCAAATTAGGGAGAATATCAGACAGGAAATGAGACATTAACTGTAAGTAAAATAAATGGAAAACAATCTGAAAAGAAACTAATTTAAACAATTAAAGAAAATGACTGAAGAATGAAAAGTAATAAAATGAAAGAAAGGGAAAAAAATAGATCTTTCTTTTTATTCAGACTCATATAAGAAGTCAATTAAAACCTGTGTCTGGGTTTGAAAAGATGCATTCAGAGCCTCCCTGTTTAACCCAGTATCACAACAAAGTGTGTAATAGAGCCGCCTATCCTCTCATGTGACTATCACCAGTCCTGGACCTGAAATGGAAACACAGTCTGACTGCAGTAACTTGCAGAACCACCAGGGTGGGATATTTTATTTAAAGCCAACAAGCTAGTTGGCTGATGTGCATGTAAATTTGTCCTCGGTACAACTATTATGTCGTCTTTTGTTGTTGTATAACAATATTTGTAATGCAGTTTCATTTCAACGTCTCAAAGATGGTAGAATGTTGTTGGCTAGAAATGAAATGTTGCACCCTGCTGGTATTGCAAGTTAGTGCAACTTCCTGTAACATTTCATGCCTACAAGAGACAAATTGTGAAATGGGCTCGATTACACGCTGCCCTGTTTTAGCCAGCAGTATCTCTTTGGTCAGTTCTTCACTTTGGTCCAAACTATAACAACACAGCCAACTAAAGGATTGATTGCATCGAAATTTATAAGGACAGTTTTGATGCCTTGGGATAAATATAAAGTCCTTTTCCAGACATGCACCCTGTTATGCAAATCTAATGGCAGTTTGACATGTGAGTGTGATGTCTGAATAACAATCCTGGTCACATTTGGGGAAAGATTGTGGCAGCAATCTTACTAGGTCACACATATATTTTCCATATTACTCTCAAAATGAAAAGAATGTTGGATTTGCATAAAGAAAAAAAGGCTGCGGAGAAGAAGAAGAAATGAAAATTGCGCCCTTAAAATATTATACATTTGTTATCTCAGTCATTTTCACTTATGTGGTTAAATAATTGAGGAAAATCAGTGTAAAAAAAGGGCAACTGAAGTGCTTGGGAGAATCATTTTCTCATAAGTCATTCTCTCGGTGTAATAATCTCACTAGCATGCTATTTATATATTTTTTAATTTCATCCATGCCAAGTGTTAGATAATTAAATATGCAAGGACTACACTTTTTGCAACATGTGAGTAGATTAAGAATTAATCTATACTATTGCGTTTCTCCAAGAATTTATACGCAATCAAAATTCTGCTTTAAATTCTGCATTAACTGATGAAAGTGATGCTAAAGTGGAACAGCAGATTCGCCACGAGAAGAAGGGCTTTGACCTCAAACTGTACTCACACTAGCTTTTCAAGGTTGGACCTCATGTTACCTACTCATCACCTGCCTCACAGCTGTGCTTGGGTTCAGTGCTAATTAGCAAATGTAAGCATGCTATTGCACTAAAGATGCTGAACATGGGAGGGATTTGCTCCACTCCCGTCTACATGTACCTGAACAGAAATGAACAGGATTCAGAGCATTAGGAGACTCAAAAAAAAAAAAAATCCTAGAAAATTCCTACTGTGATGACTCAGAGTAGCTGTGACATCCTGAAGTTAGACAGACTTGCTATGAAGGGCATCTCTGATAAAATTTCATGCACAGTGTGCTGGCTTGAAAGCTGATGGTGCAGCTACTGTGATGGGCCACACTAGAAAGCTTTACAAGGGTTCGCCACAGCAGATAGCTCTGCATATTTGATTCTGCAGATTTTTACACCGGTTGCCCTTTCTCACACAGCCCAAAGGGGTTTGTGCCTCCTCCTGATCTCAAAGCAGGGACCTTTCACATATTAGGCAAATATGTAAACTCCACTAGACCGCTGAAGGTGTGCACCAAGATGTTAGCAATAGCTGCTTTAAGTCCTGTAAGTTACGAGGTGGAACCTTCATGGATCACACTTGTTTGTCCAGCACATTCCACAGATGCTCAATTGGATTGAGATCTGGGGTATTTGGAGGCCAAATCAACATCTCAAAGTCATTGTTGTGCTCCTCAAACCATTTTTGATTTGCTTTGTGAGTATTATCCCTCTGAAAGAGGCCACAGCCATCAGGGAATACCATTTCCATGAAAAGGTGTACATGGTCTGCAGCAATGCTTAGGTAGGTGGTAAGTGTCAAAGCAATATCCACATGGATGGCAGGACCCAAAGTTTCATTGCCTAAAGCATAACGCTGCCTCCGCTGGCTTTCCTTCTTCTCATAATGCATCCCTGTGCCAGTTGTTCCCAAGGAAAGCGACACACACACAGTCCACATGATGGACCATCACATGATGGAAAATAAAACGTGATTCATCAGACCAGGCCACCTTCTTCCATTGCTCTGTTTTCCAGTTCTGATGCTCATGTGCTCATATTTGATGCTTTCAGTGGTGGACAGGTAAGCATGGGAGCTTTACTGGTTTTCAGCTATGCAGCACTACACACTACAAACAGATGCAAGGTGTATTCTGACACCTTTCTATCAGAACCAGCACGAACGTTCTCAGCAATTTGAGCTACATTAGTTTATCTTGTTACATAACACTGTGTGGCAGGCAGGATTGGACCCCAACGTGGGGCTCAGGAAAATGGAACTTGGCTCCCTAATATATGCAATTTTGGGTTTATTTTTCTCCACTTGCTGGCCTGCTGTAGAGCACACTGGCCTGGCCCAGAGCATAGCAAGATGTTCCCAATGCTTTTAAAATTTCAGGAAATGGTGATTTACACACATGTTGACACAGGGTCAAAGATCTGATCTTGTTTGCTGTGCTCCACAGATGGGGCTTGATGGTCCGCTCTCTGCACAGGAGCAGATGTACATCCTGTATGAAATCAAAATGCAGTGCTACCAGAATCTCTCCAACACTGAACCGGGAACCACAGGTACAAAAGAGACGCACAGAGAGTTGCTTTTCTGCCAAAGAATATACAATTCTGCACATTTGAATTCATCCTAAACACTGACATTTTAAATTGAATACTGGGGGAAAAAAATTAAGATCATTGGAAAAATTGTAGACTCCATAGTTCTAATTTAACTATTTTTACCCCCAAGGGTGAGTAAACAGAGAAAATTAAAACAAAATAAAATTCGTATTTGGTGTGACCCGAAATTCTTCCGATCTCAGTGAAAGATGTTGAATGTTTTCATGTATAACTGCTCAGAGAGCAGAAAGAAGATGACAAATTCAACCAAGATTTTTGTATATGGAGCATTCAGTTTTTCTTGCAAAGTATCTATAAGTGATTCTTTCGTTCCTCATTAAACATATGCTTTATAGCACATACACTGGTTTCTGTAAAGGGATCGGGTTGGCAAAAGGTAAAAGAGGATGTGCTCCTAGAAAAACAACTCACTGCATACTTTGAAGAGAACAAAACAGTCTGTGACATAATACATATGTGATGTATAATGATCTGTTTTAAGATCTATATGCATTCAATTTAACTTTGCAGAGCTGATTTGAAATAAAATTCCAAGCTATTTCAAGGACATTCACACTAAAGACAATTTT
>VUQJ01016017.1:2841-13474 GCA_015108635.1 Andinoacara biseriatus | reverse complement strand
ATAGTCAAATAATTATTTGATTGTGCTGGTTTGAAATGCTATCACTGCAATTAGAATGAAGGGAAACTTGACAGAGAGGACTTACTTGCAGATGCATCCCAAAACTTAATTGAGCCATCAGCATGCCTGAAAAAAAAAAGAAAGAAGAAAAAAAACAGAAACAGAGAATATTTGTTTTTGAGCCAGAAATTAAGGACTGTTACTCAAATTGGTCATTTTAGGGCTTGCTGCCTCAATACATTTAGCAGTGAGCTAAAATATTACACTGTTCCCATTTTATGGCACAGAGCGCTACAAAGTGAAGCTGAATTCCTACTCCGTGAGAAGTTAAGCAGTTTTAGGCGTGTCACACTGTGTATTCAGCAGTAAAACATCTCAATGTTGACCTCAAAGGGTTGGACTGCCACTGATATCTGTGAGTGTTACCCAGAAGCAAACAGCACCCAGCGAGCAAGCTTCAGAACAGGTTAACATCTCTGTCATCCCCTGACAAAGGGGGACTGCTCTCTGCTGTGGCTGGCACAGATGGAAATCAAAATTACATAGTACTATAAATATACCCCCCCCCCAAAAAAAAACCCCCCAAAAAAACCAAAAACAAAACACGGTGAACTGCTTCTGCCATGGTGGCATGCAAAAAAGCTAAATTGTCCCTTTAATTGTGATGGGTGGTATTAAAGATGGGTGGTCAGTACGCCTGTCAGTATTTCTAACTCACCCTGTGATGATGATCTCTGGGTAGGTGTGCGAGCCTAATGTCCATGTTCCTCCACTGATTGGCCACTCCTGACAAAATAATCATAATAGTACTGATTATTCTGAACAACCAGTCACATTATCTTTTCTTCCTATTGTACTCTTAGAATAAAATGAAAACCAAAACACAGGCTGTCATCCTCAAATACAAAGCTGAATTGATTATAATGATGCATGTGCTAATGGTTACCTACAATTTAAAGAAGTTCAAGTTGCACAGCAATTTATTTATTTATTTTTTTTTGAAAGCTGAATTTATGTGATTAAAACTCACATTACAGATTGGTTTTGGTAACCTTCAGAGAGCTGAAGCAATTTCTTTTTCTTTTTCAAAGATCCAAAGCACAGCCACAGAACAAACCCATTATACTTTTTTTTTTTTTAAAGAAATCTAATCAAAGTGCAAAGGGATTACATAACTTTAAAGAAAATTTTATTTGTTAAAAAAATTCTCATAACATGATTGGGCATCTTATAACACCTGAATTAATTTTAAGACTAGCATAGCAAAAATCATATGCTTCCCATATAATTCCTGCTCCTTACCTTTTGGCTGTAGCCAGTTTTCTTGTGTTTAGCTCCTATAGAATAGAGGATGGGGATAATGTCTGGTGGACAGTCTGCAAAATAGGCTGTGCAGGTAACTGGTGACTCATGGATGTCCATGGGGTATGGGTTCTCAAAGACAGGGTAGCTGCAACAAGCAAGTTTATATATAATATAGTTTAGTACAAGTACAGCACAGCTCTATGATATAACTGAATATTTGTACAAAATGAATTTAGTCATCTCTCAGAGTCAGATTTATTCATCAGCTAACTGAAATGAATGATTTTATTAACTAATTGATAATCCTCCAATGGTGGACCAGGAAGCAGCTTCATGACAGGACATTGTCCACGTGGTAGAGCGGAAAGATTCAAAGGTCTGGATTCAGGCAATTCTTTATCTATCTGGAATGCAAGTTCTCTAACCAGTATTAATTAGGTATGTCGATATTCAAGATCCTCTCTTTACCTTTATCTGCTTTATTGCCACAATACTGTAAGATAGAGTGGCACTGTTACTTATGTGTATACATTAAAGTGTCACTAAAAGATGTACAGGGCTGTTGCTGCAAAACTCCAGATTCATGCCACTCTTTACTTATAATGAAAAATTTAAATACAATTAGCCTGATTTACTTATAATGAACAATTGAAACACAATTAGCTTCTAATCAATGAGCTCACAACACCAAAAGACAATCTGGGCATGTTTAAACTACTTAAGGTGTTATCAGGAGACATTTATATCCAACAGCTGTAATTAGGTAACCTAATTTACCAAGAAACTTCATTTATACCCAAGTGTTTTGCTTCTACTCAAATGTATCCCCTAGCCTGAGGTGTTAATCTGTCAGAACATCAGCAGCACATCAGCACTGTCCACCTTCCTCTTTTTTAACAATGGGGGCAAGTTAAATCTAGAGGTAGCATTTTCACCCAGAAAGCAGAAGTACTGCAATGTACTGTGCTTTTTTAAAGGATAACATCTTTGGCAGTTTTTACAGAGGATCATATCAAACCATTGAGAGCTCTTCTAAACAGCAACAAACGTACTCAACTAACTGCTTCCCTTTAAGAGACTTTCACAAAGCTGCTGAGAGAAACTATTTGATACACTGACAGATCAGCTTAACTGCTGGCAGACTTAGAAGTCTTCTGGAGTTAGGTTCCTCTAACCCCACTACTGATATTCTTTTAGTCCTACAACATTATATATGGTCACAACTTCCTGATGTATAGCTTCAAGTAGCGCTGGTCATTTTTGGCTGACAGAAGAATGGTGAGTTTTATTCTTCATGTGACATCCTTGTACTGTATGTCAAGAGTAGACAAGGTGGTATGGGATTCTGATATATTTTTACTTTTCTCTTATAAGCTGTATGCAATCTCTGTTGGAATGTGTGTTTATATTTCACAGTTACATACTTGCTCTGTGTTAGATCCACCACGATTAAGTCTTTCTCCAAAAGCACCACCACTGCGTATGGCTCCTGGACCTCTGTGAAATACAAATCCAGACAGAAAGATGGAGAGATAATGCCATTTACATTCAACCACACATTTAAATTGGAATTTGAAATGGTACTGTTCAAATTATCTATACGGTATCCAATAAAAATCTGAGTTACCATTACAAGAAAATAAAAAGAATGCAAAAGAAATTTAAATCATCCCAAATTTGAAATAAAAAGTGA
Organism: Andinoacara biseriatus; assembly: GCA_015108635.1. Taxonomy (NCBI): domain Eukaryota; kingdom Metazoa; phylum Chordata; class Actinopteri; order Cichliformes; family Cichlidae; genus Andinoacara; species Andinoacara biseriatus. Next base: position 10,476 of record VUQJ01016017.1, on the reverse strand, counting down.
TTTCATTTCATCAAGGCATAATGCATAGTGAGGAAGTAAGCACTTGTCATTTCCACATTATGACAGAACCTGATGGTGCTGAGTAGGTGAACAAAACCTCAACAGAGAACCCCCTGTGGCTGAAAACCAGATTTCTATGAATGGCTTCAAAGCCACAGAAACCGCTGAACTGAGACCAGAAAAAAAGTGGCACCAACCTTGTAATTGAATCTGTATGCCCTTACCGTTGTTGTAAGGAGTCTCGCAGAGCACCATGAACTCTACAATAGGATAATCCATCTCTAGCACGGTGATGGCCTTGCCGTGCATGATGGTTAATGCTGGCCGTCGTCCTGCCTTGTCATATGAAAGACCCCCAGAGAAGATAACAAAAGGCTCACTGTTGTGGAAGAAAATAAGGAATTTAGAAATGCTTTTGCCTGGATTGTATGAATTAGTTGAAATTGACAAGCCAGAAAAGGAAGAACAAATGAATAAAGTAAATAATCAGTCAAACAGACAAACTATTTTAAGACATGACATCTAATTATAAGCCAATGATCAAATAAAATAAATGATGAATGATCTCTGGAGTTTAAAAAAGGGAACTGGACTTCTTCAAGTTTCTTGAAAACATCTCACCTCTCATCCAAAAGGCTTTTTCAGTTCTCAAACCAGAAGGTGGAGTGACACAGGAACACAAACATGTAAAGAAAACCCTTAAAACATGCAGTTATCCCAAATCAGCCAAGATGCTCAGGAAAGAAGGTCAGACACCAACAAGGGAGGATGAGAATGACAAGAGTAACAACACTGACATTACTTATGTACAGTAGCAGCCAGGCTTGTCAGAGAAACTCAGAAGAATTTCCTGACAGCATGCATGACATCCCAGCATACTTCAAACTAAGTCACACTAAAAAACTGGTCCACCCAAAAGACAAAACTCCCAAACACAAGATAAGCAACATAATATATGCTGTTCAGTGCAGTGAAGTGTCCTCGAACCTTTATATTGGAGAAACCAAAGAGCATCTTCACAAAAGTATTGTACAACTTAGAACAGCCACCTTGGCAGGCCAAGCTATATTTCTACACCTAAAGGATAAAGGGCAGTCTTTCAAGCATGTCAATGTTCACATTTTGGACCAGGAAAACAAGTGGTTTGAAAGAGGAGTAAAAGAAGCCATCTATGTCCACTGTGAACAGCCATCATTGAACAGAGGAGGTGGATTACATCAACTTTCCCCCACTTACAGTTGTGTCCTGAGCTCCTTCTCCAGGCACTTCAACCTCCATTCCTTTGTTCGGGTGACTTCAATAGGTCACTTGATAAAATCGGGTGAAGTCCTAAATTGGCTTCACCCAAAACCACTACTTTAGACCGGAATTGACCACGCCGACTTCTTTAAGATCACCACTGGCATCAGGCAGGGTTGCATCCTTTCGCCCCTCATTTTCCTCATTGCCCTTGACTACATTATGTGGCACGCTGATGCCCGTACCAAAGCCGGCATCCATTGGTCCGACCATGACCGTCTCGGCGACTTGGACTTCACAGATGATATCGCCCTGCTCAAGGAAAATGAGCTAAAGCTACAACAAGGGACAACCGATCTGCGAGGAGAAGCCGGGAAAGCTGACCTTAGGATAAGCGCCAAGAAATCAAAGATCATGCACGTCAGCACCACAGATTAACGGTGGGGAATTTTTGTTGGAAGAAGTTGGAAAAAGCAGAGAAGTTCACCTACCTGGCAGTGTGATCTCTCAAGATTGCAACCCAAAGGTGGAAGCACATGCCATATTGGAAAGGCAGCAGCAGTATTCCTGATGAACAAAATCTGGTCCTACCCGACCATCTCCCTTAAGATCAAATTCCAGCTGTTCAGCTGTGAGATGCCTGTGAGACCTGGAAGGCATCTGTTAGCATCAACAACAAGATCAACATCTTTGAGCAGCATTGCCTTCACCGAATCCTAAATATCCACTACACTGACCACAATACTAATGAGGAAGTCCTACAAAGGAGTGGTGTGATCACTTCACAACATCGTTGCATGCCAAAGACTTTGACTAGCTGTCCACATCCTTCGTATGGACAATGTGGGGATCCTCAAGACGGTGATGTGCTGGCAGCCTCCGGGCCCCAGAAAAGCAAGTGGATGCCCCGTAATACTTGGCGGAGGACATTCAACCAAGATCTAAAGGCATCTAATATGCCATGGGAAGAAGCAGAAGCCCTGGCACAAGATCAAAACCTGTGATGTGCATTTGCTGCCTGATATGCTACATAGCATGGGAGGATCTAAGTCTAAGTAAAGTAAGTAAAACCAATGATTGTAATGATCCACGCCTACTTTCACACCTTGGCGCATGTGATTATGCACATAAACAATAGTGAGTCACAACCACCTCCAAGGACTACGCCCACTGGGGTTTAAATACCTGGGTCTCTTCACCTTTTGGTTTGAGATGTGAAGAAAACTTTCAGATGAGCGGTAAAATGTCTTCAAGAAACTCAAAGAAGTCCAGTCGCCTTTTTTCAAGCTCCAGCGACTACAATGACCTGGATGACTGAGAACCTACACAGACAGTGATGAATGATAAATGTATAATGGTTGCTTGTTCCTGTGAGGACTCAGCCCCACCAAATTAGTTAACATGAACCTTTCTTTAAATCTCATTGCAGAGGTTACAAATCAGTCAAAAAAAAAAAAAAAGCCTCATGCAGTGTTTGTGCAATCAGGAAATAAAATGCTTAAAAAGCACACACCTGTTTCTACAGGTCTTGTACTCCACTTTGAGTATGGGTTTACATGACTCCTTCCTTCCATCCTTTTGTATCTTTCCTGTATCAGAGTAAATAGCAGTAAAAAAAAAAAACCAATACTTACAGACCACATTATAGTTTGGCATAATCATCTCAAGCTTCTCAGTTCTCCTTAAACTTCAACATGAAACGGCAACATTAGACTTCTCTTTGTTTCTCTTCTACACAGCTATAATCATACTTTTAGTGGCTTAATAATATGTCTTGCTATGAAACTGAACTAACATAGTACGACACCACAAGTCCACCTGAAAGATAAAACATACACTACCAGTCAAACGTTTGGACACACTCACCCATTCATAAATGGGTAAGTGTGTCCAAACTTTTGACTTCTGTCAAAAGTTTGGACACACACCATTTCAAGCTTGAGTTTTTCTGTGTGTATTGTGTTTCCAGGTCTTCTTTTCAGGGAATGACAGACCATTCTCAGAGTTAGCATATTAAAGAGAGTAATTCATGCTTTTCTGAATGAAACAATTTTGAAGCGAAGGTCTCTTTGCTTGGAGGCAGAGCAACCTTGGATTTTACCTTTCAACAAAAGCCCAGCACATTCTGAACAAGTAAAAAATATGAAAGAAGCATAATTTCTAAACATTTCGACCTTTACTGCTGCATCTTTTATTAACTATGTTAGAGGAAATAATTTTAAATATACCTGAACCATCTGAGATCAACTCGAGCTGCCACTGATTCAACCCTGAATTCAGAATTGCTTCACACCATGAGTACTGGATGTCAAAAAGGTAATTTTTCAAGGAAAGCAGGCAATTGTGTTCTGATGTACCGAATGTTCTGTTTAAAACAGATGTTGCGTCGGCTGTAAAAAGTGAGAAACTTGTGAGAAACTTGTGAGAGTTCTGTCACTACACTACCAAGTCTCAAAAATATATTCTGCATTTGGAATAAAACATATTTGCTTCATGGATGTCCTGTGACAGAATGTCCAGGATGTACTCTACGTGATGCCCTATGAGAGCACAGATAGGTTTCCCTTAATTGGATAAGTGGTTCAGAAAATGGATGGATAGATGGTTCGTGAATTATGCTTACCTATCCAAGTATAACACTCATATCAGTCTACATATTAGTCAAAAGGCTCTAGTTGAAATGAACAAAAAGGCATAAAAAGCATAATTCTTCAACACTCGTGCCCAGTTCTGCATCACTCATTTTTATTCAGTCTTTATTCAATTTTTTTTTTTATCAAGTAATATCTAAAACAGGCTGAGATGTGAGGGTTTTTGGGAGCTTCAGCAGTACATTTTGTAAATGAATAATATGAGTACTCTATTTTTTTCTTGACTGTAAAGAAGTCCATTCAGCCGTTTGATAGAAAGGACAATGGCGAGTAAGAAACTTGTCACTTGTGATAAAGTATAACACAATATGGTACACAGAGTGTGACTGCTGGAGTGTTAAAGGGGCAGTCTGTCAATAAAGAATACATCTGTAGTCCCAGACATGCAGGCTGACTGAACAATAGTTTTATGGCTGGAAGAAGAGGGAACACATCTAATTCTACACAAGAAGTCTGGTTCAACTTTTAATTTTGGCCAAGACGTTCAAAAGATTTTAAAATGAAATCTTGAATCAAAGTCCTTTGTTAAACTACATTACAGTCTTTGTATAAATCCGCAGTAAAGGAGTGACAGATAGGTGCTGACTAAGCTGATAGCTCTCTGCTAGTCTTTATCTGAGCTATTTAAAATCACTGAACTAGATTTATCTGCCATATTTGTCATATTGGTGCCACTTGGCAATTATTTGACAAATAACAAGTCGCTCTAGTTCTGTTAAGAGAAATTCTACCATTTTCCCTGTATGTTACCACACACTCAGTCTATGGACACACTTTGTTATTCAAGTTTGCAAGCATTTGCTCATAATTCAGCACTCCTTCCCCTCATCTGAATATGACCTCTTGTTACAAACCCCCCCAAAATGCCATAGTCGAGCCATTAAAATGCTAACTCTCAAACTAATGGGTGATGGATGGTGTCTATGTGTATCTATTATACACAGTCCAGCAACTCATTTATTTATTACAAAAATAAAATCAGACTATTTAATTCTCATTTAATTACATATTAACTGTTTACTCTCCTTCAGTTTTATGTTCTCAGTTGATTTCTGCTTGTCTCTGTCGCTCCCTCTCCTCTTCGCCCTCTGTGATGCTAAATATCTGACAAATATCTGGCACATAAACCATATCCGTCCCACCTGCCTTTCTGTTTTGTGATTTTGCCTGAGATTACAGCTCACAGCAAGTTCTGTATGCCCTGCCAGTACAGAAATTGAGAAGGAGACAAGGCAGAAGAAGGTGTAGGATTCCATATAATGTGGAAATTAAAATGAAGCAGCAATGACCCACTGCATATATGACAATTATTGTTAGATTTGTTTACAATGCAGTCAATTCTAAATGTGCAGGACACTTGAAATGAGTGTTGGTGAATAAGACTGAAATGATAACCGGTTATATTCAGAAAAACAAAAACATAACCACTTGTAATGGGCTACAGACTGTTCATAACCCCAAGCTGCTCAACAAATCAGATGACAGCATATAGTAAGAGGCATCCACAGAGCAGCCACAGAGGAAACACAGGTGTCATTTGGTAATTTTCCAAATACCACTTAAAGGTTTATGAGATGAATCCGTTTTTAGTCTAGGAAAACATCACTCAGATATTTATGGCTATACATAAAGTATTTCTGTCTGCTGTATTAGGTAATAGCCCAATGACCCAGGATTTGTCTCATGGGATTATCAGTGTTTGCTGTTGCTGTGTATCTCACCGTGAGGAAAGGTGACCTGGAATGGCTTGGTGGTGTTTCTGAGGTTCCATAGCGTCAGACTGCCGTCTGAGTGACTGCACATGAATTGCTTCCCTTCGTGATGCCAGCTGACAGAATGGATGGCCTGCATCAATGACACAGAGCGAATGAGCAGTTTTCAAACAAGTCACAAAGCTTTCAAAAGGCTTTAGATACTTCAAATGTATTATCAGAAAGCAGTCTGATTGGTTCCAAGTTCATCGGTTCATCTGTCTTCAAAGACAAGAAAAACAGAGTCCTGCAAATGATATCACAGGTCCCACAAAACACCAATCTCAACAAGCAACTGAGACAGTCTAAATCCACAGAAGAACTGAGACAATCTAAACTGAAAACTGTACACAAAGCTTCCCAAGATACTGTTTCAAAAGCAAAACATGATCACACAAAACACTGAATTTTACAGCACTTTGTATTACGTTAAATCAAGGATGAAAGTAGTATTGGTATTGTTTATGAAGCCACCCTCACTTAGTGTTAGTGCCCTTCTGAGCTTCAAATGAAATATGAGACAAAGGAGAAAGAGATAATAATCCTTCAAAATTGGTTTGCAAATAAGTGCTTTTCTCTATGGATGGTAATTGACACTTTTGTCTAAATACAATGGGGAGAAAAAAAACAGCTGACAATATTCTTATACACAAAGCCACACAGACGGCACATTTTCCCCTCCCGTGGAGCTTTATCAAATATACCCCAATTAAAAATACAAAATAATTATGTTTCTGAGAGCTTTGGTGTCAACAATGAAAGGGAAAAACCATATGTTATTGCTTTCTACAGCATGTGACACAGTGAAAACATATCTGAGAGGATTCAACAGGATTGCTAATGCATTGCATTGTGGTGGCTTCATAGCTTTGAAAACTACTCCGTGATACAATTGCTACCACACCTTAGCTATGCGGGTTAAAAAAATGCAAAACAGGTAATGCAAAACAACAAATTCGAAAGCAGTGATAAAACCTGCCTTACTATTATTGCTTTGTGCTCACTAGATATCTGCCCCTGTTCTTGAAAAGACCTGATTGGGTATTCTTTAGTAAAACTCCTTCAAAACATTATTCACAGTTATTCATGTCAAAGCTACAGAGGTCACCACCCCAGTGAATGTCATGAGGGCAAAATGCAGTCTGCTTTCTGATGTCAGTATGGATAACTCAGGAGATGTTAGCCTTACATTGTTCTAAATTAACCTTTTTCTCATTTGCACATCCAAGATGAACCAGCTTAGGGTATTTTTTTTTAGAGCTGTGCATGAATCAGTTTTAACGTGGTCAAAGTAAATCAAAGTAAACTGAATTTTCTCATATAGCTGGAAAAATTCATGCTTAAAGCTGGGGAAAGGCAACATGTTTTTTAACCCCTCATCACCAGACAAAGAAACGTCTATAATAACCTTTCAGCATACTGTAATAAAAAAGTGGTCCTTGGGGGGGTCTAGATGCCTGCAATTTTTCTGGGTTCTGTTTTTAGGCTTTGGAAAATGTAGCCTTTGATGGGAGATCAATACCAGATACATAGGCTTGAGTAAAGTCTTATAAAAAGAAAGAAAAAAAAAACATGCAGGCATGCAATGGGTTAAGGAGTGGACATTCACCTTTAAGACTGGGGTTTAAATACAGTGCAAAGCCAAATGTCAGTATTATTTTTTGGTGCATATGATGAGCATGCATATACACATGCTGACAGATGAGGCCAGTTAATTTTAAAATTCTTGTTTTTCTTCTTCCTTTTCAAAATCTCTGCATATTGCTGCTTTAAGCCTTCAGAGGAAAGTAGCAGCAATCTTTCCATACAGTTAGTTTCTTTCACATTCTGTATAAATGTGAATTTGATGCAGTGCTTTCAAAGGAAATAAAGGTGCACAACAAATTAGAAATGCCAGCAAAGCCATGCAGCTTTAATTCAGCAATTCCACTAATGTTTCATTGAGACTTTTTTTTTTAAATCAGGTGAAGAGGTGAAAGACAAATTTGCTGGAG